>ML780703.1:1186473-1242526 GCA_009831015.1 Picea engelmannii | reverse complement strand
ATTTATATTTTTGTATTTACAGTCATCTTTTCTCCTTTATTTTGTTGTTTAAACAATATTTTCTCTTCTTGGTGTGATACATGTTTTCCTCTTCTATTTTTTTAACAAATTCTGACTAGAGTTTGTCTCATTCTCGGATTAGTGCTAGCTATGGCATCCAAGGGACAAATACTTTATCACTGTTAACCGCTGATTTCTTTCCCTCTGTTATGTTATCCATTTCATCTTAATTTTTACAACAGGAAATGTCGGAAATGAAAGAAATTATATATTAATGATTTTATTATGTGTTTGTTATGTGTCCGGAACGACATATCTACTTCTTCTTCTAGAAATTCCTGAATCGCTCGCCTCACTCTCAGATATGCTCACCCTAAGGTTTTACTACAGATTTCAAACTGTGGGTTAAGATTTACGTTTTCTTCGCATGTACTAAAGGCTTTCCAAAGCTTAAGGCCCGGGAGAAAAATTGTATAAGTCTAGTCTGTTACAAATACAAAATTTTGTTATGAACACTTATGATAATTTTTTAATAGAGTCATGAGATTCTGTTTTAAACTGGACAATACTATTTTATAATTTTTCCTCCCTCTTTATTGTATGTATTGTAAAAATGACCTTGTTCTTTTGTTTTGATATTATAATTTTTTTTTTGTCTTTCTCTAATTTAATATGAATATTGTTCGCCTCTGTATTTGAAATAACAAAGTATTTCGTGTTATTTTCTAAGGAAAAAATATACTGATAGTTATCAATTTAATTAGATGAGGAATTCTCTGCTTTAAGATAAAATATCTATCGTGGATTTATGATTTTGATGGTCGTCTATTCTAGCTTTCTCTTTTGGTTTAGCTAAATGTTTAATGTATAAACTTATGCATTGTACAACTCCAATATATATACCTATATATTGTGTATAACCCGACGATGCCCTTTTTAATTGCTTGGGTTCCAACATAATGATCTAAATACTTGTTATGTTGTATATGGTGTAAAAACTACTAATATATAAAATAAAATAATTATTTCTACAACAATTGCATATTTTGATTTCAACACTAAGGACCGAGTTAAATCATACCATCTAAAAACAGATCTCATTTCTCTTCCTTTACTCAACAATTTGATAAGATTTAACAAACATATACAAGAAAATGGAACTTGTATAATTTAACAATCAAAGAGATGGAGGAAAAAACAATTTGAAGGTCTCCGTTCCACCCAACCAAAATCTAGAACAACGAGCTCACTTGTTCTGAATACCCTTGAGCCTGATCGTTGAGTCACAAGGACGAAGATTGTAGCCTCTTCTCTTCAAAAATTACTTTAGAGATAAAAAAATATTGTTCTCTTGTTTCTTTCTCAGTAGTATGAGCAACCTTTGATCACTTGATGCGAATTCTTTTTATTCACTTTTCCTAGAATTTTGGTCATTAATGAGCCACATGCTCATCTCTCACTCATACTTGAGTTCGACCAATTTTTCTGGGAAGATTCCTCCTGCATCACTTGATTTCAACTCAAGTTTGTTGCCACTTGGTCTTTCATAATCGCCACTTGTAATTCCTCCTTGTGGGTCAACAATCACTCTTCAACGACTACCTTCAACTTGTTTTTCCTTTTTTTTATTAAATAATTATTCATAATGTTTTTACAAATGTATCGACCACCTTTGGTCAAACTTCAATCAATAAAGGATTAATAAATATACATAGAGAAGTCTCTAATAATTTTCAGAATTTGGGATATTACACCATCATCAGATTAAATTGAAATATTTTTTGAGTGTCTTTTAAGCAAAGATGATCATCATCATTTCGTCAAATAGGGATATTGATCTGATGTTCATTGCATGGATTGAAAGCACACACCGATCTATCAAAACATTTTTTTGCAAATCTAACTTTTACATGGTCATCCCAATTCAATTTGTCCATATTGGGAGCATATTTTAGCCAAAGAAAGCCATGCACATGTGAAGATCCATGGTCTTTCCATTCATAACGACACCAAAAATCTGTAGCCTTATGAAACTTAGAGAAAACCTCATATCGAGACAATGTATTTCTCAAATGCACATAACCTACTACAATATGAGGATTGTCAATTACATTTTAACGTCTCCATTTCTTTGTTTGCCCAGGATCTGTAGGGCAAGTACTAGGCATCAATTTATGCAAATATAGCCATTGCATATTTGCTGCACTTAGTGTGAAGAATATCGTGGGACAACCAATATGTTGAATCAAGTCATATAATTATGGGCGACACTTGGTCCAATTTACACATATACCTCTTAGTACATGACCAAATCTCATTAATGTATCTGCAAGTCGAGTATTGGGAAGATTTTGTAAATTCTCTCGTAATTCGTCAATTGTTGTAGGTAGTTCTGTCATATTTTTTTTAACAAAAACTACAGAGGAATATTGAGCACGATGTCTCATGATGATATTAAGTAAAAAGTATCGAAATTAAGGATGCCTCCCGAACCTGTTATCACGATATCTAAGAAGATGTTTTTCATACTTATGAAGATGCACATTTCTCATTCTTGGTTGTAACCAATCAACTTCACCTTTAGGGAATGATGTTGTAAATGCCATATCAAATAACCCTTCAATGTTATACTCATTTGTGGGAGATGAACCTATTGTAGGCCAATTAATCACATATGTAGATTCCTCGTCTGGGAGGTCTTCTTCTCTATCAAGATTATCTACCCAAGCTTGAATAAGTTCAATTTCCCTAGGTGCATTAGGAGGCCTTGCAACAAAAAAAGTTGTCTCACAATCTTCTAAGATATATTCATGACTTGGAAACCTTTCCAACATTACAAAGCCCATGTCAATGTCCATATCTGGTAATATAACATAATTAATCATATGTGAAATATGTGTTGCATTTTCAGGTAATTCTTCAGGGGCACATATATCAATTTCAATACCACGATAATAAGGATCATTCTTAATCTTATACAATAATGCATCCATTACTTTTCTCTTTCTCATGGTGAAATCATAGCTTGATCCTTGGCAACCTTTTTTTTATACAACAATCATTAAATCCAATTCTTTAATATGTTGAGGTAATTTCTTGGAAACATCTTTAACCTCTTGTGGAAAACTGATGGTGTGTCCTTTATATTTGTATTTCCCACCTATTGAATGCATTACATGAAAAATTGGATTGGTTCATACTATCAACATCTATTTGACCCGTGTAAGACTTTCAAGGACCAAAGTTTGCAACCCTAGATTCATATGGTTTTGAAATGAAAATATATGACTGGTACCCTCTCTTTTACATATGGTACACATTGGACCTATATTAGTAGTCAACAGTTGAATGCTAGGATATGAGTCCTCACACACATGGAACATTTGAATATGACCCAATTTATCAATTCTTTCACAATTTTTTTTATCTGGAATAACTTCATCTTCATATGAAATCACCGGTACATTCAATTTCATTTGAAGTTCATCATCATATAGAACTATTGTTGATGATTTTCATAATTGATGCTTGTTTGAGAAAAAGGTTCAATATCTGTCATCACATTGTCGACACGTCTCCATTGTCTTATGTGATGTGCTCTTACTTGATCTCTACTTTGACTTCTATATTCTTCTCTACCATCCTTGTCCAATCTTTGTAAACACAATATTTTTCTTTATGAATATTTTTTTCTTTGTCCTTCCCTTTGATCCTCATTCATTTTTTATAGTTGCATTCTTTTCCTTTCATGATCCTTTCTTTGTTGTTCTTCCCTTAAATCCTCAGTCATTTGTTGTCGATGCAATCTTTGTCTCTCATTTTTCTATATCCTCATCTCTTCCCTTTCAATTTCAATGAATTGTTACATTTGATTGAATGTATGCCTTCTAACTCGCTGTCTTTGTTGATTTTTTACATATTCAATATTGTTGTTATTATTCATTTCTGGAATATTTTTAGACATGATGTTGTTGAAATTTGAACAATTTATATTCATGTACCAAACAAACATAAACAATACAAACAACATCAATAATATAATTCAAAAATAGTTAAGAATTAATAGTAGAATCAATGCCTCCCAGGATGGAGTGTTTGATAGATATTATGAAAGTAGGGAAGATCGACCGGAGGCAGATTTCATCCCACAACCTCAAGCGTCAGCGTTTAGCCAGCCCAACTATACATTTGGAACCAATATTGCAGATATGTACACTAACTCGTGTCATGTCGGCATCACTTCACCGTTTGATGATAGGGGAGGGCGTGATATGTAGATGAGGATTGATCTTGGTTTCATTTCTCCCTTGCTTGAGCATGAACTTGAGGAAGGTTACATTCTTTCCAGGTCGAGGAATGATAGTAGCCATGAAGGGAGGCTACCAAAGTCACATTATGATTGTGATACTCCCACACTCAACAATGAATAACTGGACTTTGGAGGCTGAGTGGAATTTTTTCTACTGCCTGGATATAAATTCAAAGTCTTGGCTCAGAGGCAGATATCCTAGTTGGCTCTTTCCCAGCTTTGTTTAAAGTCTTCTCTACTTTCATTTTGGTTTTGAAGCTCTTGTTGTTAGTATTTCTCTCCCGCTTTCCAGGGTAAATATGGATCCCAGAGGTCGCAAGCCATCTCTCCCCCCATCTGCTCATCCCTCTCAAGTTGCTAAAGAATCTATCGATGCAGAAAAATGTTATGAGGAGTATGTCCCTAAGGAGGACAATGCCAAAATGGTCAAGATCGAGGAGGAAGTTAGATAAATCAGGAAGTTTTAGGAGGATGAGGGTGTAGAGGCACAATTGAGAGGATTCATCCTGGATTTGGGATGCACCAGGACCCACAACTCAAATTTTTTTTGAACCTTGGAGTTATACTAGCACACCAAGACTATGGTAGCCATAGGAATTATCCTCAAGGAGTAAGAATTTTTTCAGCTAAAAAACAAACAAGAAGTGTTGGAGATTCAATGTGCTTACGTGTCAGAGGTTGTAACATGGTTATCTAATAATCAAGGAGGAAAATTCATCCCTCCTTCCAGGAACTATGTTGAAGTAGGGAATTCTCAGGATGCTAAACGTCATGTGATAGTGGACCTCACTGGCCTGCAGAATATCAAGTGACTGTTTTATCTCTATGTTTTTATGAATTCTTGCTCTGTTTTTATGTTTTTTTGGCTCCCAAATCCATATTTATGTAACTAATTTCATAACCTTGATCAGTATGGCATTTTCAGTGATAAGTATGGCATTTACAGTTTGGTTAGGGCCTAGTTTCCCCTCAAGGGAAGGCAATAGTTTTGGATTTTTGAGACTTAGCCCCAGAGACTGTCATGGTCTCTGGGGAATTGAAATTGATAAACTTATTTGTATGTCCATATGTAATATATTTTAATATTAATACCATAGCTTACTTTACAAAATAAATTAGTAGCATTAATGCCTAAAAGGATAGAAATTAAATGACTAAATAAATCCATTGTTGCTCTACCAACACCCATACAACTTGAAGTGCCATTGCACCAAATTGTTAATAGATTCATAGACATCAAATAAATTTATGGAATGGAATATTTAGTGATGAAATTATATTTAAGCATAGACAAATGACAAATTAACATACGAAAACGACCTAGCTTATGGAGACTTCTGACCTGAAATACCTGTCATGAATTCTGAGATACCCATCATGAATTTAAATATATCTTCTTTGCATTAGTTTATTTAGCTATGGTACACTATTAAACTCAATATGAATATATGAGGGAGATATTGAAGATGACGGGTTAATGAATCCAACATGAATTCTCAATTGAGTGAGGAGGATTCTTCGACTATGACCGGGAGCTAAAAGCCACATGTCTGATCGATCCCTCTATGAGGGATGAATAGACGTATGGATTGCTCAAAACATATGGTACTCTCAGAACTCCTGAACATTTCTAAGAGTTGGCCTGCGATATATGCCAATTGTATATCGTTCGGGATGGGACGTTGAGGAACATGCTGTTAAGTCTTTCTAAAAAATAAACCCTAACCCTAATTAAGACCACGAATCATTTTTTTTCTCTTTTAAAGATATTAAATTTGAATGAAACATATTAAATATGAATGTCACGTTGACTTAAAACTGGTGCCAAGAACTTATTAAATTAGCACTATGTATAACTAGTGTCGGTATGACAAGTATCTCTGAATTCATTCATGACGGGCATCTCCAATTAAATTATTAAGTTGATAAATTATTAAATTATCAAATTTCCACCCAAAAGTAATACATGTACAACAAAAATTTAACTTGTTAAATTATCAAATTTCCACCAAAACTTAATACATGTAATACGAGTGTGAACCGACAAAATATGGGATGGGAAGATAACTAATGAGTCAATTGATAACATTGAAAAACAAAAACAAATGTACTTGTTTATAATTTGCAGATGAATTCAAACTTTCAGTAAGTATTTTCAACATCTCAGAGAGCAGAACACAATGAATATAGCGATATGATATTGTTCATGTTTCAAAAAAAATAAAAATTAAACCTATACACACACACACGCACACACACACACACACAAAGAGAGAGTTTATTTTTAAACTTAAATTCAAGCCAACATTGTTTTCTATTTACTTAATATTATATATATATATATTTTTAAGGAACACATGTCAAATTTAGGTTGATCATGGAAGGAATTACACATCTCCCCCATACTGGGCTGTAGAATGAGCCTCTCGGTGCAAACAAATTTAATTTTCAATTTTTTTGAACAAGTTATATATATATATATATATATATATATATATATATATATATATATATATATATATATATATATTTCCAACAACTTTTAACTTTTAACAACTTTTTTATTTGCAGTATTGAATATGTTAAATGTATATACATTAACGGTGCAATAAATAAGTATCCTACAGTGTAAGAACCTCAAAAGTTGGCGTGGAAATGGAGAGGAGATCCTGGAAAATTAGTGAAAAGGTTGAGATTGCTCTCTTGAATATTTTCACACGCCTTGGATCCAAATTTGATCAATTCTCGAATTTTGCTTTAATGCAGCTTACAAACATGTTTCATCGGTTTCTCTCATGTCACTTTTGAGTAAAAATATGTGGGCTAATGGCCATTGTATATATAGATCTAACCTCTTTTACAGGGATCTTTGTTTGCACAATATCATGCAATGTACTTGTTAAATGTATTTTTTTTAACAAATCCATCAGTCTCAAGGAGTTTCTTCTTTTTGAGCTCATGCCACTTGAATGCCACAAACATATGTGTTTCCTCCTAAAAGGTCACAAGTTCAAATCCAGAGGGGGTAGGGTATGTATACCTCCGTAGAATTTAGCAAACAAATTTCTATGTGGAGGGTGTCTGGCTTGGTCGTGACCTTAAAATTAGATTATTATTATTATGTAGATATAATTTTGTTCCCTCGGTAATAATATTTTGGTCTTTTTTCCTTTGGAAAAAAAAACATTTCCTATAGTATAAACTGGTCAACGAGTAAATGTCAAATTCATCTTTTATATTATATATATCTATCTCAATATAAGATATTTGTAACTTTTAAATTGATATAGAATATTCTGATATCCAAAAGATTGAGGTCAACATTTCTCTCCTTTTGATCTAGGAGGAAATCAGTGGCAACCCACCTATTCCACTAGCTCAAAACATGGGTTTCTACTTTGGCAGTTTTTCTACGGTTTTTGGGTCCTAAACTTCCGAGGCCGTTTTGAGGCCCTAAATGACGTTTTTTGGGCACAACAACGCCCAGACATTAGCCAAAGGCATAGTCTGGGCTGAACGAAATATGTACTTGGATAGACCTTTATGGCGAGGTATAGAACGCCCCAAAAGGAGATTGTATGCAAAATGTACGCCCTTGGGAAGTTGACGTACCAACTACCCCCATCGGGGCCTGCAAACCTTTTAGCGTTTCATCTTCTAGGGTTAGGGTTTTGGATTTTCTTTATGTTAAAAAGGACTCTAGAGCCTAATTGTAATCATCATCATCTTCTTATGAATGAGCATATCTATCGCATCTCTTCTCAGAGATAAAATGCCACCATTCTAGCGAGTCATTCACTCTGTAATTTTACAGTTTCTGTACATTCTCTCATTAATAAAAATGGTGTGTTATTGTATCTATGTGTTTATTGCAATATTTATGTGTATCTCGCAATATCTCTGTGTATTTCATTGTTATATCTCTGTCTTCATTGTTATTATTATGCCATGTTTTAAAGGTTTGATAGTTACATAGGATAATTGCAAATCAATTGAATCTTTGTTCTTTTTCCAACCTTAATAAGGTAGAAGTATAAGTACTTTAGTTAATAGTAGACAAATATGAAAGAATAAACTATGATGATAATAATATTAAAAATAATTATGAAATCAAATATATATTTATTTTGGTTAATTAATTAAAATATAAATTTAATTTGTAATGTTAATAAAATGAAAATAAAGTATTTTAATTTTATCAAGGTAAAGTGAAAATAAATAAAAATGTTTTATGAGATTTTTTCGATGGTACTTGATAGGGGAATCCTTCTAAGGGAGATTCAAGAGGCATACTATACCTATGTGATATTTATATGAAATGTTGGCTTTAAAGCTAGTACTAAAACTATGTGTAATTCAATTACAAATCTTTGGACACTCAATCTTGATTATCAAATGGATGCACAAAGAAATTTCCCTTGAGAATTTTACATTATGACCCTTGTATGATGAAATTCACAATCTACTTACATCTTTCTCATTTACATCTCTATATCCTATTTATAGGGACAAGAACAATGTTACAAATGAGCTCTCAAATCTCAGAGTTATGATGGACTGAGGAATCTAGGTTATTTTAGTATTCCAAAATAGACACATTACAGAAAATAATCATGAACCATGAACCTAAACTTTAGTATTTTTAATGTTTTCTCTCATATTTTGTATAATGATGGACTTTCATAGTTTACTAGATGAAAGGTTAATGTACTACTTTGTATCATTTTTGTTTTTTGAGGAGGCTATATATGTAATTGAACATAAACAAACTTTAGTTTTTTTGAGATGATGGATTAGACATAAGAATAGTTTATAAAGAGTTCATGGTCTATAAGCTTTCGTAGATATTCCACTGGAACAGTTCATCACAACGAATCTTATATTATTTTGAAATCTTAGATTATGCAATTTATTTTTTAGATCACAGATAGTTATTACTATCTTATTGCTCGGATTTATGAAAATAATTGGATACAAAATTGAAAGAACAAGCAACTATACATACCATCCACACAAATGAACACAATATGTATCCTAGGAAACCTAATATAGGAGAAAACTCAACTAGAATGTGAAGTATATGCTTTGCTCTCTTTTCTTCAGTAACAAAATGCAAGTACAAAGAAAGGGGGGCACTCACTATGGTGTTTCCTTTGACCCTGTGGCCTGAACGTTTCTATAGTATCTCCTACCTCCTCTATTATGACTCAAAATCCACTCCTTGGATGATTTTCTCAACTATGGGACAAGTACAATACAAAAGAATGAAACCCCTTCTCATCCTAGTAGTTTGATATTTAACATAGCCCAATAACCATCTAGGGTTAGGGTTTTGACTTCCTCAACCCTCAATTAGTGATAAGGTTTGGACCATCTAGAATCCTCTTGAAAGTCCACATGTGGCTAGCCCTTGAAAGTCCACATGTGGCTAGCCATATATGAGTGAGTGCATGAAGTTGGTGGATGATAAAGTGGCAATGAAGTGAGCAAGAATACATGTGTGTTTCTAGGAGCATGCACATATTCCTGATGTTATAGGTTCGTCAAACCCTAAACCTCCACTCAGTGTGCCACATAGGCACGTTCCCATGAACACATGCACGTTCCTGTCATGCCCTTTTCTAAGGGACTGTGGGAGCGATTTGTGTACATTTGGACAGATCACACATCACGTTTTTCAGATCTATTTAGAAAATTTGAAGGGGAAGAGCACCAAGCATCTACAAGATCTGAACATGGAGTCTAACTCAAGCCAATTATGCTTGATTTCTCTTCTTTTCCTCCCACTCTAGTAATTTTTTACCTTGACAATGGCTCTTGAATATAGAACAAATTCCTTCTTTTTGGATAGGGTAATGGATCTCCTTCTCTATAACTTGAATGGCCATTTTCCTCTTATAACAGTGACAAAATGGAAATCTCAAATTTTGCCTTCAATTCCCAACAAACCAATCAACAATAATCATAAGCTTTTGAACCCTAATCAAATCAACATGACTCTTTTACTCTCCTTGAGTGCTTGATCTCTTTCTCGATGTATGGAATATTGAATTCCTATATTACTACAATGCAAGATTGATTTCTCTTCTTTTTCTTCACAACATGGCCCATTTGAATAAACTAATGAACCTCAAAATGCCTTCCATCTTCATTAGGCATTGGGAATCCTCGAGGTTTGGTTACTTTACAAATTTTGGTTTTGTTGGATTTCAATACCTCTTCAATTTGATTTCTATATTTCGTCGAAAATAGAATGCAATATGATAGTAATATATTTTCCGTCCATGTTAACTCACTTTTCGTAAATGTGTGCTAAAAATATTTAAGATAATGATATGGTTTCTTGATGAACTTCATGTATAAATTTTAAATATCATGAGAGCCCATAGCTTCAATGACATTTACTTGGTTTAGGCAATGCACAAACCTTCTTGGTATACAATAAAACCAAGGTACACCAATTCCTTTTTAAATAACTCACACTTCTTCAAATTAATTCATAACTCCTTTTTAACCAAGGTCTCAAACATCAATGTTAGATGTTCTAGATGCTCATATTTTCTCACATTGTATATCAAAATATCATCTAGATAAATAGCCACAAACTTATGGGTGTATAATAGAAACACCATTATCATCAATTACATTATTGTACCATGATTGTACTTGGCACACTAGTCATCCTAGATTACATAACTATCTACTCATAGTGTTTTTGTATTGAATGCAATTTTTCTTTCACCACCTTCTTTAATTCTAGTTTAATGATACCCATGCTTCATATTTATCTCAAAAAAAATTTAGTGCCACACAAATTTTCTATCAAATCATCCATATTCGGTAACGGAAATCTATTTACAGATGTGATCTTATTCAATTCTAGACTATATATGTGCATTCTACAATAACCATCTCTCTTTTGTGTAATCAATATTGAAACCATACACAAGCTCATACTTTCCCTGATCAATATACCTTTGACAACAACTATGCTACCTATCAATTAAACTTTACTATCTTCATTGAAATCATATTATACACAACTTGATTACAACATCATGCCCATAATCAAGTCTATGTCATGCACAATTCTCCTCTTAGGTGATAAGCCACTGGAATTGTCAGTTTGCACAATGTCTGCATACTCCTTTATCAAATATTCTATGTCCTAAAAAATTGCATTTTTCCAAGAGATTTCAACTTCATGGTTGTGTTGTATGCCTCGCTCAACTCTTCTCTAAACAACATAATAACATTCCTTCATTTCTTTAGCCATGCTGAGGAACTTTGCAAACGCTAGAAACACTTCTCTAGGGTCTTCGTCCTTCAATGGAAATAATTGTATCGTTTCATCATCCTTCTTCATGGTATAAGCATTTTTTCTTCTATCATATATTCTTCATCTGTCGGATTTTCACAGTGTTCACAATATCCAATGAAAATTTATTATTAATATAAAATAATGCATGCATGTGCACATGATTATTTTATTGTTTTTTTTTTCTTAAACTATTTATTTTCATGTTTTTTGTAATTTTCTATTTTAATTTTTAAAAAATGACCTAATTTATATGCCATGTCTTATTAAATTGCAACAGATATTATTAAGATGGAACTCGAAGACAATGAAAACCCCATACAAGCACACCAAGGCACACAAAACCTCAACCCACTACAACCACCAAACATAAATACACAAATTTATGAGGGCCTGAGCACTTTGGGATCTCTTTTCCACGAATTAAGGGGTATAAGAGAGCCTAGTTGAGTTTCTTTGGCCACTTCATTGGACGCCATTGTATTAACCATTGAAGTGACCAAGGGAAATTAACTAGTATTTCTGAATACAGAGCTAGGATGTTCAAGTATTATAGGATTGGACTCGATACAAACCAAGTTAAAGACTTGAATATTTCAAAACAAGATTTGATGTCTCTATTTATTTATCCTAGATCTGGAGTAAAACTACTTGTCAACAATAAATGATGCAGGAGCATCGTAAGCATCCAAGCGAGCGTGAAGGAGGAAGCCAGCTGGGACAAACGCCAGTGCATTTTCATGTTTTGAAATGTTTTAAAAATGAATGCGCATATATTAATGTAATAGTTAAAGGAGGCGTACTTGCATTTATGTATAAGTGTTGTTAACGAATTGTGAGCGACTTGCTCTTATCTATTCAATGTAAAGGCATTTAAGCCCAGTTAATGATAATAGGTAGAATTGAATGATATATTAGACATTTTAGTAAATAGGAGGGAAAACGGATATAGAGACCCTCATCTTTGTATCTTTTGTATCATTTATTCATTGTAACATAGCACAGAACAGAGAATAAGAAGAGAGTTGTAGCAGAAAGTTGTAGAAAAGAAACCATGTACATAAGCTTTGAATTAATATATGGAGTTTTGAATCAGATTCATGGTGTTATGATGCTTTCTGTGTATATATGTTGAATGGTATGCTTACAACCGTTTTATTCTCTCTGTTATGCATTTTTTAGGATGTTATGTTGTGTATGGATGATTTCATGTTGAATGTTTGAAGTCTGAGAGAGAAAGAGAATGAGTTTCAATTGTTTCTCTTCTAGATTGAGAGTTCCTGCAAGGAGTGTAGTGAAAACATTCACAAGGCGTGTGTTGACAAGTTTCAGAGTTTATCTATAAAATCTCAGGAGGGATACCGTTGTTCTCATTCCAAAAGAGTGCAAGTGGAGCATGGAAGCCATGCAAGGTGTGCGTAGGCTGGTTGAGACCTTAGCATTTATCGACTAAGGTTGAAGAGAGAAAGACTATTGTTGCAGAAAATGCACAGAGTCGAGAGATCAAATACTTAGAAGTATTTGAAAGATTGCCGCAAGGAGTGCGTGCAGGAGTCCCTTTGGAGATTTGAGTTTTCAAGTTAAAGCTCGAGGAGGGATAACACCTTTGAATTGTTTAGGGAAAGATGGAGAGAGGTCGTTTTGCAGAAGCCAAGTTTAGACGAGGAACAATGGTTCAGTGACATAGAAGTCATTGGGAAAGGAAGTGAATGGTCAAAATTCTCTGAGGAGAACTTGCGAAGTTGCGAGGACCATAGGATCTAGATAAGTTGCAAGGTGGATAAGGGGTTGAACGAAATCATCCTTTTGGGTTCCAGAATCAATGAGGACTGTTGATCGTAGTCAGCTGAGTATGGGACCATTTCTCGAATTTGGGGATTCGAAAGTTCGGAGGGCGGACCAAATTCTTTGGTTGCACGAATAGCAAAGTAGCGAGGAGATCTGAACCATTGGATCTAGGAACGAGATAACCATTGGATCAGAACTCCGTGGATTTATCGCATATCGAGAATTTGGGACTTGGAGGAATCACTTTCAATTGCAGAAATTGTGAAGTGGAGAGAACCGAAGGCACCTGTGAATGCATGGCACATCTGTTAGGGGGAACCACAAGGGTGAAAGGTGGCATGTACTCAATGCGTTAGAGGGGTCAAACCATCATTGACCATCGCATCTCGAGATTTCATAGAAGAAGATCATGAGATATCGATGCTTCAGCTCACTAGATTGCAAGTAGTGAGAAGTGTTCAAAGGTATTCGACCATCGCCTCTCGGGGTTTCGCAAAGGGAGAGTGCCGATGTTCGACACTCCAACTCACGAGTTGCGAGAGGTGCTAGTGTTTATCCCTAACCGACTGTCATGCGTGGAGGGCACTGAAAAAGGAAGAGCTATACCCATCTCGTGGTCTCGGGTATCGGAGGTCGAAGAAAGATAAGTTGGGGGTCTTTGACTCACGAACTTCTGAGTCACAAGAGACGCCTGTGTAAGGACCAGATCGTGGTCGTATAGCAGTGTAGGGCTAACGCTTGAAGTTAATCTACAAAGGGTGAGTTTTACAAAGGACTTGTGGATTCGTTGGACATTCCAGCGACAAACAAAAGAGCCGCTTCAACTCAAGGGGATTTAAGAGCGATCCTGAGCGGATCTCGGCCCGAGGGTTCGGGGGTTCCGCATCAAGTGGTATCAGAGCTAGACTCTGTTTATATATTGCAGGCAGAGGAAGTGAGAAGAGAAGAAAACAAGTTCTTTTCTTTCTGAGGTAGAGAGAAAGAAAGAAATTTCACAGCCATGTCGCCGAGGAGAAGAGATAGGCAATTACCTGATCCAGTAGTGGAAAGGGAAATGTGTGAATTACGTTCTAGGCTTGATGCCATGGAGACAACACAAAGGTGCATAGTTGACGCTGGAGATATCAATAAAGCTGTGAGTGAAAATGAAATTGAAGGAGAAGAAGTTGCAGCTGAAGATGCAGCTAAAGAACGCCTATTCAGGGCTGTTGCAAGGATAGGTGCCAGAGAAAAAATGGACATTCTAGTGTATGAAGGAAACCTGGATGTTGAAGAAATTCTAGACTGGATTATAGCTTTGGATAAGTACTTTGACTATGAGGATGTCGAGGAAGACAAGAAGGTCAAACATGCTGTCACTAGACTTAAAGGGCATGCAACATTATGGTAGGATGAACTACAAGCTGACAGACACTGCAAAGGCAAGAAGAAAATCAAGAGCTGGGATAGAATGGTTACGAAGATGAAAGACAAATTCATACCCAAGGATTACCAAATTACTGTGTTTTGGAGGATGCAAAATTTGAGATAGAAGTTGATGTCAGTGAATGAATAAACTGAAGAATTCTACAAGATAAACATTAGAGCAGGTCATCGGGAAAACGATGATGAAAAGGTTGCAAGATACATGAATGGTCTGAGATATGACATTCAGGATGAGATGAGCATGATGACCCTTCAGAATGTAGAGGATGCTTATCAGATGGCTCTGAAAGCTGAAGAGAAGATGAGCCGAAAGTAAGGTCAAAGAGGTCGGGGTAGAAGTCCAGCCAGAGGAAAAACAATTGACCAAGACATAACTCAGAAATCTAAAGAAGAGGGGAAGAAACCTCAAACCCAAACTGAGAGAGGGGGAAGCTCACAAAGAGGGTAGTATGCTGATAGAAATATTTTTCCTTGAACTAGAGGAAGAGGGAGAGGAAGAGGCGGAGGTGGAGAAATAAAATTCTTTTTCTGTGGGAAGAACAAGCATAAATCTTATGAGTGTCCAGATAGGAAGAAGGAAGGTGGTGAAAATAACATTGCCAAAGCACAAGGACAGAATGTTGTGGCAGAAGATGCTGAGGGCGGAAGATCTTTAATGATGCGGAAAGTTCTCTTAACGCCAGAGAAGGAGGCAGAGAACCCAGCCCAAAGGAACAGACCATTTCAGACTGCTTGCAAGACCAAAGACAGGGTATGCAAATTCATTGTGGATAGTGGTAGCACAGACAATATCGTTTCTACAGAGATGGTAGAAAAGATGGAGCTGGAGACTATCGTACATCCAAGCCCATACAGAGTTTCGTGGCTACAAAAAGGGCATCAGGTAAATGTCACTAAACAATGTTTAGTTGAATTTAAGATAGGAGGATATAAGGATGAAATATTATGTGATGTCATTCACATGGATGTTTGTCATCTATTGTTGGGTAGACCATGGCAATATGACAGGAATGTGATTCATGATGGGATAAAGAACACATACACCCTGGAGAAAAATGGGAGAACTCACATGTTGTTGCCGATTAAGGATAAAGAAGTGAAACCAAAGGTGAGAAACACTGTACTTCTCATCAGTGGGAAGGAACTTCTTAAGGAGGTTAAGAAGAAGAAATACACACAATTCATTGTAGTCAAGAAGCCTATAATTGTTTTGACCATTACAAGAGTGGATGATTTACCAGAGGAAATCCATAAGTCACTGGAAGATTTCGCTGATATAGTAGTGGACGAATTACCTTGTTCGTTTCCACCGATCAGGAGTATAAGTCATCACATTGATCTTATACCTGGAGCCAGTTTACCAAACAGAGCCGCATACAAATTTACGCCGCAGGAGAATGAAGAGGTCAAGAGACAAGTCCAGGACTTAATGGACAAAGGATTGATTCGAGAAAGCTTGAGTCCATGTGTTGTTCCAATAGTGCTCAACCCGAAGAAAGATGGAGGCTAGAGAATGTGTAATGACTCAAGGGAAATCAATAAGATTACCATCAGATATAGATTTCCATTGCCAAGGATGAACGTTTTGATGGATTGCTTGAGTGGAGCAAAGTTTTTCTCAAAGGCTGATTTGAAAAGCGAGTATCATCAAATTCGAATGAGGGAAGGTGATGAATGGAAGACAACATTCAAGACGAATGAGGGGTTGTATGAATGGCTTGTTATGCCATTTGGCTTAAAAAATGCGCCCAGTACTTTCATGAGATTGATGAACGAAGTCCTGAAGGATTTCATAGGGAAATTCGTCATTGTGTATCTTGACGATATATTGATTTTCAACAAAACAGAAGCTGAATACTTGAAGCATTTAGCTACAATGATTAGGAGGTTGCAACAAGAAGAATTGCTGATAAACATGAAGAAATCATCATTTATGAGGACATAACTCATTTATTTGGGTTTTGTTATCTCCGCAAATGAGTTGAAGATGGATCCAAAAAAGGTAAATGCAATTAAGGATTGGCCATCGCCGAAGAGTGTGTTTGAAGTTCGAAGCTTCCATGGTTTAGCTAGTTTCTACTAGAAATTCATCCGAAATTTCAATGGAATTAGTGCACCAATGATGGATATGGCGAAGAAAAGACATAAATCTTTTCATTGGATAGAGGAAGCAGAGAAGAGTTTCAACTTGCTGAAGAGGAAGATTATTGAACAACCAATTTTGGTCTTGCCAGATTTCAGCAAGATGTTCTAGGTCAAGTGTGACGCGAGTGGTTTTGCAATTGGAGCGGTCTTGAGCCAAGACAATAGACCGATCACATACTTCAGTGAGAAACTGAATGAGGCAAAGGTTAAGTACTCCACATATGACAAAGAATTCTATCCGGTCATACAAGCGCTGAAGAAATGGAGACATTATTTGGTTCCTAAAGAGTTTGTTTTGTATAGTGATAATCATGCTTTACAATTCGTGACTCAACAGGAGAAGTTGAACCAAAAGCATGCAAAATGGGTTGAATTCATGCAGAATTTTACTTTTGTGATTAAGCATATTTCTGGAATTGCTAACAAAGTTGCTGATGCTTTGAGCAGGAAATGTTTGCTTATGCAGGAATTCAGAGTCAAGAATTTGGGTTTTGATAACCTCAAAGAAATGTACAGAGATGATCCAGATTTTAAAGAGGCGTATGAGGCATATGAGAATCCAATTCTTAGGGACAGAATCCAGTGGACCGAATATATGATCCAGGATGGATTATTATTTAGGGGCAATTAGTTATGTATTCCAAAATGCTCCATGAGGGAGAATCCGCTGAAAGAAAAACATAGTGGGGGATTGGCTGGACATTTCGGTCATGACAAAATGTTCACAAAATTGAATGGCGCATATTTTTGGCCAGGGATGAGGACATATGTTAAGAAATTTGTGGATAGATGTAGGGTTTGTCAGCACACAAAGGGAAAAAGGAAAAACAAAAGGTTATACTAGCCATTACCCATACCTGAGAGGCCATGGGATGTAGTGAGCATGGATTTTATATTGGGGATGCCAAGGACACAAAGAGGATGTGATTCAATATTTTTGGTGGTAGACGGATTTTCAAAGATGGCACATTTCATACCATGCTAGAAAACCAATGACGCAACTCATATTGCGAACCTGTTTTTCAAAGAGGTCATTAGACTTCATGGCTTGCCAAGGAGTATAGTTTCAGATCGAGATACTAAGTTCGTGGGACATTTCTGGAGGACTTTATGGAAGAAGCTGGGGACAAACTTGTCATATAGCTTAGCTTATCATCCTCAGATGGATGGGAAAACATAAGTTGTGAACAAGAGCTTGGGAGATTTGCTAAGGAGCCTAGTGACTGAACACCACAACCGATGGGATCACATTCTGCCACAGGCATAATTTTCTTACAATGATTCACTCAACAGAAGCACAGGGAAGAGTCCATTCCAAATTGTGTATGGAATGCAGCCATGGGGAGTTTTTGAATTAAAAGATTCAGAACGAGATGAAATCAGGAGTGCTAGTGCAGAAGATTTTGCAGAAGCGACGAAGGAGCTTCACAGTCAAATTAAGGAATGATTGCAGAATTCGAGTCAAGAGTACAAGCACATAGTAGATCAACATAGACGAGAACTTCAATTTGAAGTTGGTGATCCGATTCTTGCACATATGAGGAGAGAAAGGTTCCCAAGAGGAACATATAACAAACTGAAGATGAAAAAGATTGGACCATGCAAGGTCCTGAAGAAATTTGAGGCAAACACATATGAGATTGAATTACCCGATGGGATCGGAATTTCACCGATATTCAATATCTCTGATTTGTACCCTTATAAAGCTGAAGAAGCAGGAGCAGAGAATGAACAGACAAAAGTTCAATGGACCAAAAAAATGTTTGTAGCTGAAAAGCCATAGATGGAAAGTATAATTGACAAGAGAGTCGGTAGGAAGACCAGGAGAAAAGAGTATTTCGAATACTTGGTCAAGTGGAAGGGACATCCACTTGAAGATGCCAGTTGGGAGGATGAAGCAAAAATTGAGAAGCATGGACATACTGTGCAAGAGCTCATGAATAGGAGTTCATGAAAATTTTCAAGCGAGGGAGTATGATGCAGGAGCATCGTAAGCAGCCAAGCGAGTGTGAAGGCGGAAGCCAACTGGGACAAGCGTCAACACATTTTCATGTTTTGAAATGTTTTGAAAATGAATGCGCAGATATTAATGTAACAATTAAAGGAGGCATACTTGCATTTATATATAAGTGTTATAAATGGATTGTAAGCAACTTGCTCTTATCTATTCAATGTAAAGGCATTTAAGCCCAGTTAATGATAGTAGGTAGAATTGAATGATAGATTAGACAGTTTAGGAAATAGGAGGGAAAACGGATATAGACACCCTCATATTTGTATCTTTTGTATCATTTATTCATTGTAACATAGCACAAAACAGAGAAGAAGAAGAGAGCTGTAGCAGAAAGTTGTAGAGAAGAACCCATGTACATAAGCTTTGAATTAATATATGGAGCTTTGAATCAGATTCATGGTGTTATGATGCTTTTTGTGTATATATGTTGAATGGTATGCTTACAACCATTTTATTCTCTCTGTTATGCATTTGTTAGGATTCTATGATGTTTATGGATGATTTCATGTTGAATGTTTGAAGTCTGAGAGAGAAAGAGAATGGGTTTCAATTGTTTCTCTTCCTGAGTGAGAGTTCCTGCAAGGAGTGCAGTGAAAACATCTGCAAGGTGTGCGTTGAAAAGTTTCAGAGTTTATCTCTGAAAGTTTAGGAGGGATACCATGGTTCTCATTCCAGAAGAGTGCAAGTGGAGCACGAAAGCTGTGCAAGGTGTGTGCAGGCTGGTCGAGACCTTAACATTTATTGACTAAGGTTGAAGAGAGAAAGACTGTTGTTGCAGAAAGTGCACAGAGTCGAGAGATCAAATACTTAGAAGTATTTGAAAGATTTCCGCAAGGAGTGTGTGCATGAGTCCCTTTGGAGATTTGAGTTTTCAAGTTAAAGCTTGAGGAGGGATAACACCTTTGAATTGTTCATGGGAATACGGAGCGAGGTCATTTTGCAGAAGCCAAGTTTAGATGAGGAACATTGGTTCAGTGATGTAGAAGCCATTGGGAAAGGAAGTGAACGGTCAAAATTCTCCGAGGAGAAATCACGAAGTTACGAGGACCGTAGGATATAGATAAGTTGCAAGGTGGATAAGGGGTTGAACGAACTCATCCTTTTGGGTTCCATAATCATCGAGGACCGTTGATTGTAGTTAGTTGAGCATGGGACCAGTTCTCGAATTTGGGGATTCGAAAGTTCGGAGGGTGGACCAAATTCTTTGGTTGTGCAAACAACGAAGTAGCGAGGAGATATAAACCGTTGGATCCAGGAATGGGAGAACCATTGTATCAGAACTCCATAGAGTTATCATGTATCGGGAATTCGGGACTTGGAGGAATCACTTTCAATTGCAGAAATTGCGAAGTGGCGAGAACCGAAGGCACATGTGAATGCGTGGCACATCTGTTAGGTGGGAACCACAAGGGTGATAGGTGGCGTGTACTCAGTGCGTTAGAGGGGTCAAACCATCATTGACCATTGCATCTTGGGATTTAATAGAAGAAGAGCATGAGAGCTCGACGCTTCAGTTCATGATATTGCGAGTAGCGAGAAGTGTTCAAAGGTATTCGACCATCGTCTCTCAGGGTTTCACAAAGGGAGAGTGCCAAGGTTCAACACTCCAACTCGTGAGGTCGCAAGTTATGAGAGGTGCTAGTGTTTATCCCTAACTGATGGTCACACGTGGAGGGAACTGACAAAGGAGGAGCTATACCCGTCTCGTGATCTCGGGTATCGGAGGTCGAAGAAAGATAAGTTGGGGGTCTTTGACTTGCGAACTTTCGATTCACGAGAGACGCCTGTGTAAGGACCAGATCATGGTCGTATAGAAGTGTAGGGCTCGCGCCTAGAGTTAATCTACAAAGGGTGAGTTTTACAAAGTACCTGTGGATTCGTTGGACATTCCAGCGACAAACAAAGGAGCCACTTCGGCTCAAGGGGATTTAAGAGCGATCCTGAGCAGATCTCGGCCTGAGGGTTTGGAGGTTCTGCATCAATAAACATATTTTTATGGACATGTGCATCCATCCACAATTTATTGATAATTGGATAGATAGGTGGTTCATGGTCTTTGATAAACCTACCTGCAATAACATGGAGGTGCCTTTATATTTCTTGAGGAAATTATGGGTGTAATTTATTTTGGGTCACCATGTGAACTACTTCAACATTGGTTATTTCCAAGGGGTGGGAAAAGGGTCCACACAGGACAAAGAGTGCATTATGCATGATCCCATGCTAGGTCATCGTCCCCCAAGGAAAAGGCATAATCCCCCTACCCAAAATCCTCCCATTGCAGAGGGAATCCAATAGACATGTGTTTCTTTATCAGTCTTGACTCAAAGTCTAGTGCAACATGGGAGTTTTCTTGCACTATCTTGGAAGGAGGTGCTTGTTGGTGACATTGGTAGAGAGGTCATACCTTCAACCCTAGAGTAGAGTGTAGCAAGGAGAGGGCACATGGACAGAGAAGTTGGTCATGTAAGCCTCATAGATTCTCAAGTTGTGGGAATACTTGTTATGGGCCTATGGAGGCCAGTAGACATCAGAGCTGCATGAAGGAGGTTAGTATCTTACGCATCTCTATGTTCTTCACCGTTATATATTTATATATTATTATGTGTATTTATTTCAATATTTTATTGTATGATGTTTTGCAGTTGCTACGTCCCTATAAAAAACCCTCTACGCTGATAGATGCATAAGTGTCTTCCTCCATCAGTGATGCAATAATAGATGTAGCATGTTCATTCGATGTACCACGTACTTAGGTATGTGTCACATTTGATAAATTCAACATAGGGATATCTTTATTTTTTAGCATCCTCAAATATAATGTTCTCGTGTTTCTATAGATTATGGTACCAAATGGTGTTGAGCAATGTCCACCCGGGATGGACAAGTAATGCACTTCATAGGTATCATCTGTTGATTTAAATCTCGTTTAAATATCAAATTTGTTGTATTTATGTTGTTGAATTTTACTATTTAGTACTAATAACAATATTATTATTATGTATGTAGGTTGTGATCTCTTCTCTAGTTACAGGACTAGTCTAGTCCTTGGGCACCCTGCCATGGCTTTTGGGTTACTTTTTTCTAGGCCAAAGGGTTATACCAAACCTTGTACATCCCATGGGGGTTCATTTCCACTCAACCCCACCATATTTAATATTACATGCATCCTCAGTGGCTTCACCCGTAGGCCACCCACTTGCACCACCTCTTCCATCACATCCATCCACAATGGATGCACCCATAAGCCACCCAACCCCACCACCATTTCCATATGCACCTTCCACTGAGGTTGTCACAGTATATGTTTCCTCATATTAGGTTGTACATTTGAATGCTCCACCTTCCACTGAATCTCCATCGTTTCCCGAGTTATTCATGATGAGATAATGTGTTGATAATCTTCTTTTATGTATCATGAATGGAATTGATTTTCTGCATATTTGTTTAAATTTCATGATTTGATCCTTGTAACTAATGTAAGGTGGCATCACTGAGAGATTAAGGTCATGGAGGAGGGGTAACACCCTCATGATTTTCAATACCATATGCGGTGAGTTGTCTTATGTTGAATTACAAAGTATAATTTTGTAAGTATTTTAATTCATTATGGAAAAAAACTTATAACAATGTTTGTTCTTTGTCTATTATCCGGCGAGACAAACCTGCACTCTGAGACACAAAAACAATCAAGGTGTGTCTTCAAGCAAGAGAATAAATATTGATTTCCAGGATGCTCCTGTGTAAATGTGAATGAACCTGCACATATAAGATCTAGCTAGCAAAGGACATACATATTTTGCAGAAAAATGAGAAAAGACAGAAACGAGAGAGAGAGAATCAAAGAATTGTATTAACTGTATTCCACACTGAAAGATTGAATAATTTACAATAAATATAGGTTACATGAGTAACCAATGCACCATAGTAGTGATCTAGAGAGATATAGACACTCACTGACAGACACTGGAGTGAACTGCCACCTAGTCCTAGTTAATTGATCCATGCAATCATCAATTAACTCAGACACATGTGTGGAAGTGAGAGAGACACATGGAAATGCTATTTATAAAGCTGAGGTTTACATGCACGAGTGACTTCCACTAGTCTAACTGAGTGTAACTGAATTTGAAATGAAGAGGAATGCCCTATTTTGTAGGGGAATATTCTCTAGAGAGAATATTCTCATCTAAGGAATCATTCTCAACATTGGACTATCAAACTTATGAAAATAATTCTAGGTGACTGTGTAATATCTCCAACGCCCCGCCTAAACACTACTAGAGTGTACATGATGAATGGGTCCCAACAACATAGGCCATGTAGGTACCCATTGTACAATGCATATAAGAATGAAACACTAAAAAAATGAGGAAAGAGGGAAAACCTCATGGAACCCCCCCATCAAGGTACAATGCATAAGAAAAAACAAAAATGAGAAGGAACAAAAAACAGTTGCTAAGCAATTGTGTCCTTCACTCCACGAAGACCTCGCAACTGTGCAAGTTTGTGCTCATTGAATATTTTTTTGAAGATGTAGATGTCTGCATGAATCTGATGAAGTAGATACACCAGTGCAATGTCCACACATATCCACATTCTCTTTTTGTAATGAAGAATATCCAAATGAAGTTTGGATGAAACTTTGAAAATCGTGCGACCGCTTTTGGAAAAATGCTGAAAATTTACGGATTTTAAAATTCTCACAACTTCACTTCCTGGACTCCATTTCGATCGTTTTTTTTTTTTTTTTTTAATTGGGTATTTTTCCAAGAGGAATTCAAATATCCAATTTGTTTCTGCAAATTATTCTCATAAAAATATCATCATTGAATATTATGTGTGAAATCCCCTTTTTTTCTCCCAAGATGCATGCATGGCGCATGCATGTTGCTCGTGAGATACATGCATGGCGCATGCAAAAGTTTTTGCATGTGAATCTTGAGATGCATGCATGATATCTTCCATATGAAATTTATAAAACAAATCTTAAGCGGAGTAGACATCATTTTCAATTAATGGAACAAGAATTTGTGCACATACTTGTGTAAAAGACTCTTTAGAATAAGAGGCTTGATCTTCTGATGGTTTCTCTTACGTATCTATGTTTTCAATCTCATGCATGAAGTATTCACAATATTCTTTATTCCTGAATAGAACCTCCAATTTGGTCCATGTAAATGTGAATGAAACCGCACAGATAAGATCTAGCTACCAAAGGACATACACAGTTTGCAGAAAAATGAGAAAAGATGGAAACAAGAGAGAGAGAATCAAATAATTTTATTAACTATATTCCACACTAAAAGAGTGAATATTTTACAATATATATAGGTTACATGAGTAACTAATGCACTATAGTAGTGATCTAGAGAGATTTAGACACTTACTGACAGACACTGGAGCGAACTACCACCTAGTCTTAGTTAATTGATCCATGCAATCATTAGTTAACTGAGACACATGTGTGGAAGTGAGAGAGACACATGCAACTGCTGGTGATAAAACTGAGGTTGTTATGCATGAGTGACTTCCACTAGTTTTACTGAGTGTAACTGACTCTGAACTGAAGAGGAACACCCTATTTTGTAGGGGAATATTCTCTAGAGAGAATATTCTCATCTAAGAAATCATTCTCAACATTGGACTATCAATATTAGGAAAATAATTCTAGGTGAGTGTGTAATATATCCAACATCCTGAGGGTGGAGAGGGTGGTAGTGGTCAATGAGCGACCAATGACTGCCATTTTGTATCTAGGACACCATATGGCGGTTTTTTTATGTTAGGGCACTTGCTACAATTTTGTGTATTGGGCACGATGTGCCATTTTGTAAAAAATGTACAGTTTAGACAATGTTGAATACACACACACACACACACACACACACACGTTTCATGGCATGTTTTTTTATGAATCTCATTGTTTTTTTTATTTTGTGTTGATGAATGTATGGATTTTAAAGTGTTCTCATTTCCACTTTTTCTGTTATATATGAAATTAAAAGAAATAAATCTAATCTAAATGGATTTAAAGAAATCTATTCTCAAAAGATAAATGTTAGAAACAATAAATAGAAACAACTTCGTAACTCTATTCTTCTAAGAACTAATTCCACAGAAAAATACCGCTACAAGGGTATTCCCAGTAAACATAGATTTACACTATTTTATAAAGGGATAAACCTACATGAACATCACAATTTTTTTTCTATTTGATTCATACTTTCCTATCAAAGTAATTCTACAACAACTAATGCATTAAATGACAACATACCTATTACAAAAATTAAGAGAAACAAATTAACAAAGCACATATAACTATTCACTAAAAGTAACTTGACAGAATGGAAATCCTTACTAGATGCATAAGACATCAAACCGACAACAGAATAATACATGAGTTGAAATCAATGCACACAAAAATATTCAGCAAAATGATCCTTAACTCCAGATTGTTTTTCTGATTTAGTCTTTTAAGTAATTCTTAGTACAATTCATCCCCATTGCCTAACATTTCCTTTCCTAGAATTACCATGTCTTTCATTGCCATGCCATGCCTTTCCTTTCCATGCCTTTCATTTCTTTACCATGCCTCACATTTCCTTTCATTGCTTTGCATTGTATTGTCATGCATTTATTTTCCTTGCCTTATCTTGTCTTGCCTTGCCTTGTGTTGCATTACATTGACATGCCTTTTCTTTCCATGCCATGCCTTACCTATACCTAGACCTAGACCTAGACCTAAACCATGTCCTAGACCTAGACATAGACCTAGACCTATACCTAGACCTAGACCTTTCTTTTCCATTCCTCCCCTTTCCATGTCTAGCATTGTCTTGCCTTACATTTCCTTGCCTTACCTTGACTTTTCTTTCCATGATTTTACTTTCCATGCCTTGCCATGTGTTACCTTGCCATGCCTTTCATTTCCATTCCTTTCCTTGAATTGTCTTGAATTTCCTTGTCATGCCATGCCTTGCCTTGTATTGCCATACCTTGTCTTTCCATGCTCTACCTTGCAATGCCTTGTCTTTCCTTTCCATGCCTCACAATTTATACAGCTTGAGTGGGCCTAATGGTTAAGAACATGTGTTTCCTCTTAAGAGGTCACAGGTTCAAATCCAGAGGGGGGTAGGGTATGTATACCTTCGTAGACTTTACCAGTCAAATCGTTGGGCGGAGGGAGGTCCCTTGTCCCATAAACAAGGGGGTCTCATACACCAATTTGGTGTGCTGGCTTGGCCGTGACCTTAAAAATAGATTATTATTATTTATTATTATATTATATATCCTTCTAGGTTAAACACAAAATTTCAACTAATTTAACAATCAAACTTCTACAAATTGATAATTCTTCCTTAACACCCTTAAATAAAATAGTAACATGATTTAGGTATCCTTGTTGAGTTAACACATCTAATTATTGATTCCTTTCACGTGATTAAAATTCATACAAAACCAAAATTATGATTAGCATCAAAGTGTCTGAATAGGTAAATAATTTCTTGAGCTAGAATGCATTGCAACATATGATATCTACCCTTAAAAGACTACTCAATTATACTCTTTTACCAATTACTTAACATTTTCAAATTATCTACAAAATGTATTCCATATTGTTGATACCACTAACTTATGCCGAGAAAAAACACTACAAAAATGGATTGATAATATGATATGGGAATATGTAAGTAGTATGTATGCAAGTACATTATGCATAATGAAGACATTTATGATTCAGAAGATTATTTCAAAAAATAAAAATTAAAAACAAAACAAAAATTAAAATTAAAAAAATAAAACTATTCTCCTTTTTTTGATTATTTGTGTAGTTATTTAATGTAGCATTACACTGACCCCCCACTTTCCACATCATAATTTCCTATATCTAAAATAATTAATCCAATGCCCCAAAACAAACCTAGCATATAATTTGCATAAAAATATAACATAAATTGCTTGTTGTTATTGAGAAGGTTGTCATAAATCATAAACCACATGTCCATCCAATTATCAATAAATTATTGATAAGTGCACAATTGATGCAATTACATTTGTTTCTATATAGAAGTTGTTCACTAGTTTTAGGATTAATAAACATATGCATGATCTTATCTTTTTTGTAAATATTTCACTTGTTTATGATTTAAATAAATTTTATAATTGGTCATATTAGTCAACTTTCACTGTGCATAAACAATTCTTTCCTTGACTTGCCATGCCATGCCTTGTCTTTCCTTCCCATGCCTTTCCTTGCCTTGCCTTGCCATACTTAGACTTAGCCCTAGACCTTTCCTTGCCATGTCTATCCTTGCTTAGCCTTGCTATGTTTTCCCTTGACTTTCCATGTCATGCCTTGCCTTTCCATGCCTTTCCAGGCCTTTCCATGTCTAGCATTCCATTGCCTCATATTTCCTTCCCTTTACTTGAATTTATATGTCATGTATTTCCTTGCCATGGCTTGCCTTTACTTTTCATGCCTTGCATTACATTTCCTTTTCTTGCCATACCTAGACCTTGCATTGCCATGTTTATCCTTGCTTAGCCTTGTCATGTCTTGCCTTACCTTGCCTTTCCATGTCATTCCTTGCCATGAATTTCCATGTTTAGCCTTGCCTTACGTTGCATTTCCTTTCATTTCCTTGAATTTCCATGCAATGCCTTGCATTTCTTTGCCTTTCCTTGCCTTGCCCTGCCTTGCATTTCCCTTCCTTTCCCTGCCATACATATACCTAGACCTAGACTTAGACCTTTCCTTGACATGCCTTTCCTTGCCTTGCCATGTCTTGTATTTCCTTTACTTGCATTGCATTTCCTTTACTTGCCTTCACTTGCCATGCCATGATTTGCCTTGTCATGCTTTTCCTTACCTTGCCATGTCTAACCTTTCCTTGACTTACCTTGCCTTTCCTTGTCTTTCCTTGCCTTGTCATGCTTTTCCTTCCCTTTCAATGTCTAACCTTGCCTTTCCTTTCCTTTACTTGCCTTTCCTTGCCTTGCCATGTCTAACCTTTCCTTGTCTTTCCTTTCCATGCCTTGCATTATTTTTCCTTTCCTTGTCATACCTAGACCTAGACCTATAACTTTCCTTTCCATTCCTTGCCTTGCCTTGCCATGTCTATATCCTTGCTTAGAATTTCCATGTCTTGCCTTGCATTGCATTTCCTTCACTTGCCATGCCATGTTTTTCCTTTCCATGTCTTTCCTTGCCTTGAATTTCCATGCCCTACCTTGCATTTCCATACCTAGACCTTTCCTTTCCATGTTGTGCATTTCCTTTCCTTGCCATGTATAGCCTTGCTTAGTGTAACATATCTCTCTTGCGAGCACATGTTATTGATTTATTCTTTAAAGACACTTGCGTGCAAGTGATCCAGTTTTAGTATATGGTTGTCTGTTTCGCTTATGGGTTCTTATGATGATGTTGATGAATTATGATGTTATGTTATTTGATATATATGTATTGACATATGTCTTTGACAATTTTCCCTTGAGGGTGCAGGACACTTGACAGATTGAGGATTCTGATGGCATAAATGGACCTCCTTGCACTCCAGATTGAGTTAGGGAGTGGATTGTATTGGTTTGAGTATTTCATTTATGCATATGTGACATATGATCGGTTATATTATGATGTTGTTTATGGATCATTGGCAGTGTTTCGTTGATGGATGCAGGTTGACGATTGCTTGATAATCTGACTCACATAAGGAGTAAAGAGGCCATGCACAACAACCAGATAATGAGGGAGAGGTGTGGCAGCATCCCTGTCAAAACCTACTAACACTCCCGCCGTGGATCGAATTGTATGTTAACAATTACCTAATTCGAGAGATCCACGATGTCATGAGGGTAGACTGAGATAGTCACTCATGAATATTTCTAAGGTGCGCACAATAAGGCAGATTCATTATTCCTTATAAGCCTTTAGTCTCTTATAAGGTCACCCAAATGGAATGATGACTCCAGGGGTTGGACAACTACCAAAACCAGTCAAAGGCGAGTAGCACCCTTGGAGCACGGAGTGCGTCTTGAAGGGAACACAACGTAATTAAAATTTGAATCAAAGACAAGTGGCACCCTTGGAGCATGGAGTGCGTCTTGAAGGGAACATCACAATATTTAAAAAGGTGAGTCAATGAATCTAGGTGGCCTTGAAAACTTTGAGTGAATGTTAACCTTGTAAATCTTGAGCACTGCTGAATTAATTAATTGATTAATTAATTAATTAAAGACTGAATTTATTAATCAAAATACCTAATGGTCAAATCTTTTGCAAATAAAAATTTAACTAAGCCAAATTCTAAGTTAATGAGAGGACAAAAAAAATTATTTTTTAAATTAAATAATGAGGGGATGAAATAAATCAATTTAATAAATCAATGAAAATAAAATAAATCTAAAGAGTGGTTTAATACACATTGTGCAAGTCCTTACCAAATTGGAATTTAAGGTAAAATTGGAATAAAGCTAAAGGAAAGGTTACACATAGAAATGAATCTAGAGTCTAGTTAACAATAGTCTAACTAGGAGATGTTTCCTATTTTAACTCAACTCCGTTTTAGAAAGACATCAATCATTAATTGGAAATAAAGGGAATAAAGGGACAACTAGGAGTGATTTTAGGAACACTTTTATGATGGGTGAGGGAAATTGACTTTTAATTAAATTAAATTGTGGATTTACTTATGCAACTAAGGGAACGTGCGACAAGAGTATGGGGGGGATAATTCCTAATTAATTTTTAAAAAATGAATAAAATGTGAAAATGGCAAGGTGTCACTAAGGAAATTCTATAAAACAAATGGCTGAGAGGAGGAAAGGGAGAGACGGGTTATGAGTAAGGTTATGCTGCAGAAATTTTGACTAGTTTTACTTGTGAGAGTTGGGATACCCAACTTGAGAGAGAGAGTGGCAGCTCTACCTTACGAGGCGAGATGGGAGCTAGAGGATTCTGGTTGTGTTTGTGCGTGGGCCATTTGTGGCCCGGGGGGCTAAGGGGGAAGAAGAGTACCCCTAGAGTTGGATGGGAGGTACTGGTGAAGTCTCTACAGTTAGTAAGTGGGGATATGGATGGAGCACAAGTGTAGGAGAACATATTTGAATTCTTTTCTTCGGTTACAGTATTCTCTTGAGGATTATAATTGCAAAAAATTTAATTTGTAATGAGTTTTTAGAATTCGCCAAGAACTGTGATTGAAAATTTGATGTCAAGTTTTTATAACCCTTGATAAGCTAGTGTTTAAGTTAAATTGATAGTGTGAATTGTAATGGATTTTCTAAATTAAAGGGTATTTTGCACGACTTGTTAAATCTAAATATTTTAAGTAATAAACTACATTAGATAGGCTTTTGTTAGGCCATTTTAAAAGCTGAACTAAATCTAAATAAATCATGTTCAACTTTTAATATTTTAGAACACACTTGGTACAAGTTTAATAGTAATAATAAAAACATGCAAGGACTGTATGTTTGCAGTGACTCTCTAAGTAAAAATGGCTTCAATGCATTTACACTACCAGTTGTGCTTATATCTTTGTAACATAATTTGGTAAATATAGGATGAATTTATTTATTTATTAATGCATCAGTTTTGGCCTAAAATGTACATTGAAGGAGAAATTGATCATACTTGAAGTGGCATAATAGATTCTTGAAATCTACACATAGAGGTTCCATTTATGATTCTCATGTCATCCTCTGGAGCAACAATGATTGTGTTGGAATTACACATTTGTATATTGGGAAATTTAGCATTAATAAGCACCAAAACGATGCTTGTGTTCAAGAAGAGCCATGGATTTTGGCAGTCAGTGGTGTGACATGTAATTAAGTATGGGATTGCAGGGAACAAAGTCAAGAACCTTCTATTGTGAGTCAACTTCCTGGACCATTTCCAATCCTACCCATTTTCTCTCAGCCATGTATCTCCCCTGGCGTTTTTTTATTTGACATCCTCCACGATGTTTTCCAAGAAGATCGTCTATGATCTCACCTTTCCCTCAGTGATTTTTAAAGGTGAGTAATCTCTGCGTTTTCATCCAACATTTGAGATTTTCCCTACCCTTTCTCCATTGATCTCTTCTGCGTTTTGCTTACCTATTTCACCCAGAGATTATCCCATTTTACCAACGATTTTCCTTAGCGATTTTATCCCTTTTTATTTTCTTTAAATTGCTTGTGGGTGGGATATCCTTACAGAGAGTTGCTCTGCATTTGATGGGAATGGTGTACCCTGCGATTCCTTTATTGTCTCTTCATTTCTTTGTTTGCACAATTTCCTAGTGTTTGATGAATACCCATAGCGAATTTACCAAGAGTAACCTCTGCGCTTTCCCTTGATCTCATGAGTGTTTTTCACACCAAATATTCGAAGGAGTATGAAAACAAAGTAATTTGTCTCGTCAAGAGAAGAATATTTTCCAGCAGTAAATACAAAAGTATCAACGTCTCGTATCGATGTTCTTAAATATCAAGAATGGATGTTAAAACATTTCTGCAGAGCCTTTGGACTTTGAAATGGAAGTTCCAGATCATCAACAATGTAGTTGTTAATATGCTCTTTTTAATCCTTATGATAATATAATATCACAAATTAATATAATTAATTATATTATTTTATACTTTTGCGGATGATTATGATTATATATTGAATATGATAATTATAAAAGGTAAAAATGGGTCGAAGTCACAACTGATACAATTAAGGATAACAATCATTTTATAATTGATCATAAAATTGGGTCTCATGTACAAGTATTGATTGCAATGATAAAGTAGTTACATTCATCTGTGCAAGTACTAACTACAATGCTTAAGTAATCCAAGGAGGTCATTCATAAACCTAGGTCTCACATCCAAGTGCTCATGGTTTCTCCCCATTAAAGATACTTGAGATTTAATTATTTAATTTGAATTATAAGTCAACTCTGAAGTTCTCCTTATTATTGTTTAATAAGACTCGATCTTTTTGGTTTATAGATGGATACGTAATGTAAGTAGTTTTAACTTAATGTATGGTTGAGAGGATACATCATCACATGGGTTCTCATAATGAATATGAATTTTGGCATTCCACATGCTCCTAGAAGATGCCATTAAATTGAGATGTATAGTTATACTACCGGAGATTAAGTTGAATTGTGCTCTTGATTTATTTATCCTTATGAATATCTTATTTCTCCTTTACCCTCCTTGTTGCTTGGAAAATGATAGGGTTTAGTAGAATATCATGTTGCACCATTAAACATTGTTGATGTATGATTGAATGTATGTGATTAGATCTCTTTGCGCATGGAAATAATTGGAAGAGTAACTAGATTCTTGTGCCCTGAATTTAATAGATTAGATTCCATTTGCACCTTGAATTAAATTGATAACTACTCTCGTGTGCATTATAATAATGTTGATGTATGATTAATAAGGAAATATATTAATTGCATGCATTGAATGATGTTCATTTATGTTTAGTCTGGTAATTAGATCATGCACGGACCTTGAAAATAATGTTGATTATTGTTGAATTCAATGATTGATTAATCGCACGCCTTGAAGTAAAGTAGATGTCTACTTTTGCGCCTTGAAAATAAAATGAAGTTGATCACATTGCACCTTAACGTATGTCGTTGTATGATTGATTTAGTAATTAAATTCTCTTGCGCATTGGAATTTATGTGATGTGTGATTAGTTATTAGAACATTATTGCGCCATTGATTATCGTTGATGTTGTTGATTTAGCTAGTTGGTTTTTGGACTTGATTGTGTTGGTGGGATGTAGACACCTCCTTGTTCCTCAGAACAATTTTTAGACCTGGGACCTTAAATGGTCAAAATCAATCAGATGAATCCTGGGCTTGAGCGTTGCTTAGGTGTCTTGGAGGTCCTAACATTGCAGGGTAGGTTGGGCAAGTAGTTTCTTTGTGTTATCTTTTTGTGATGAGTTAATATTGCGTCGCCATTTATGATACTTGTTTATTTTGTGTCATTATCTAATGAAATGATGTGTTAATTATGTGTCGTTACTAATTATAATTGATGTGTTGATTGCGTCGTTATGGATTATGATGATGAGTCACTTGTAATGATTTAATTATGATGTCACTGACTAGGCGCTGCTACGAATTATGTGTTGACATTAATTTCCTAATGCTTAAAAAAAAATACCTTTTGTTCTTTGCTTTCCTAGTCATAATAGAGGGGTCATTACATATGGTATCAGAGCGGGTTTGACCCCGCAACTTGGAATCATTACGCCTTCCACTGTACTAAACACTTGATTAATAATTTATTGCTAATTAAACTAAATTGTGTCCCTACAGGTAATCATGGTTAGAGGACGCCATGGAGGTAGACAACATGGTGCTAAGGGAGGAGGTGTGACGCCTCCAGTAGCATCCATGCCAGAGGTGTCTAACCCCCAAGGAGAAGAACAATTCATTGGACATGAGCAGATTGTTGTGGGGGATGTGGTTGGGTTGATGAGGTCCTTTCAGAGTATGTCAGAGGCCTTTATTAACCGACTAGATAGAGATGAGGCCAGGGTGCCTGTACCCCCTGAGGGTCCATAACGCGCCCCAAATGGTACTGGTATTTTTCACAGATAACTTGAGAAGGTCAAGTTACCTTTGTTCTTGGGTGCCACGGATGACGCAACTGCCGAGGCATGGTTGGAGAACATGGCGATGTGCTTCACACTTTGTGGCTACACGTCCAACATGAAAGTTAGCATGGCAGTCTTTCAGCTGAAGGGGAGCACTCTTCTATGGTGGAAGACACTCCTACCACAATTGAACATGGTCGTTGAATACATGTCATGGGAACTTCTCGAGGAATGGTTCCAGGAGAGGTGTTTTTCAGAGGAATTCATTGAGCACCAACTCAATGAGTTCAACTCCTTGCAACAGGGTGGTCGTACGATTCCTGGGTATGAGGCCTGATTCATGGAGATGATTAGGTATGCCACACATATGAACACCGAGAAGTTCAAGGTCAACAAGTTTGTGTTTGGATTTAACATTAACATTCATCTAAAAGTGAGGATCCTAATGCCTCGGATGTTGCACGATGCAGTCTAGAAGGCCCTTGTAGCTGAGGAAGAGTTGATCAGTGGGGGTTAGGGTAGGACACCTGTGAGACTGATGACATCTGGTGTGTGGTAGCATCAGACACCGACTAGACATTCATAAGGGTATCGAGGTAATCTGAGAGGATACACGTTCACGACACCACGTCGACTGACTCCTCAACTGCAGAATCCCTACAAAGGACCACAACACAAACAACAATGTCGTTCGCAACAACAAAAATTTAGGAATGTTCAACATAACAGACTAGGGTTTCAGGATGGTGGTCCAACAACTTCTACTTCGGGGACCAGGAGCACCGGACTGAAGACCGGATGCTGCACATGTGGAGAGCCACATTACCAGCGAGATTCTTTGATTGAGAGGGCCAGAGAAGGCGAGTCAGCCGCACACACTACAGTTGGAGATTTGGGCAAGGCCCATTGGATTCATGCAGCGGTGAATAATCGTTAGGCCGAGAACCAGTCTACTATGCTTGAGACGTTAGGTGCCATCGCTAATTAGGCCTTTAGTATTTTGATAGATACCGATGCTACAAAGAGCTTTATTTCTAGTGCAGGGATAAAAATAATTAAGGTAAAGGCAGTCGAATAGGACGAGTTTAGTCGTAGAAATGGATTTGGGTGCCAAGTAGAAGGTTAGAGGAAAGGTTACGAACTGTAGCCTTAACTTGGGAGATTTTGTAACGAATTCCAACCTATACATCATGACCTTATGATCTTTCGATGTCATGATTGGTATGGACTGGTTGGAATCACATGATGAGATACTCAACTGTAAGACAAAACGGTTGAGTTTGACCGATGATGAGGGACAAAGACGAGTGATGGTAGGAAGAAATCAGGGATTTTCCTTAAGGTTCATTTCTTCACTTCAGGCACAGAAGAGCATGTGCAAATGATGCAAGCTATATGCAATATTAGCGCTAAATGACAAGGGTGTGGTAGAAGGATTAGAAAACATTCCAGTAGTATGAGATTTTGCGGACGTGTTCCCAGAAGAGTTACTAGGTTTGTCACTTGAAAGAGAGCTAGAATTTACCATCGACTTAAAACCTGGAACTGAACTGATAGCAAGAGTGCCTTATTGGATGTCAATGCTTGAGTTACAGGAGTTGAAAATTAAACTAAACGAGTTGTTAGACCTAGCACTTATACGTCCAAGTGTGTCACCTTGGGTTGCACGTGTTATTTTCATACGAAAGAAGGATGGGTCGTGGAGACTCTGTATTGACTACCATCAATTGAAAAAAGGAACGATCAAGAACTAGTATCCATTTCCAAGAATAGACAATTTGTTTGATCAAATGAAAGGTGCGACTGTGTTTTTGAAGATCAACTTGAGAACATGGTATCACCAGTTATAGATAAAAGAGGAAGACATTCCTAAGACCGCATTCAAGATGAGGTTCGGACATTACGAGTTTACCGTTTTACTGTTTGGACTGACAAACACCCCGGGGGTATTCATGAGCTTGATGAATGGGGTGTTCCACAAATACTTGGACAAGTTTGTTCAAGTATTCATTGACAACATATTGATATATTCTTAGACGATGGAAGAACATGACGAACATTTACGCTTGGTTCTACATTGTTTACAAGAAAACAAGTTATATGGGAAATTTTTGAAATGCTATTTTTATCAATCGAGGATTCATTATTTGGGGCATGTTATCTTTGGCAAATGCATCATTGTGTATCCAGTGAAGCTAGAGGCTATTATGGGATGGCCTGAATTGACAAACATACCAGAAGTACATAGCTTCATGGGTTTAGTAGGATATTATCGACAGTTTGTCAAAGGTTTTTCAAAGATAGCAAATCCGATCACGAAATTGCAGAAGAAAAACAAGAAGTTTATATGGACGAGAAATGTGTGGAATCATTTTGAGGGCTCAAGGAGCTATTGATGACAATGCCAATACTAAAATTCCCTGACATGGAAAAGGACTTCTTGGTATGCACAGACGCATCCAAGGAAGGCTTAGGTGGAGTCTTGATGAAAGATGGTCAAGTGATCGCTTACATCTCAAGGAAATTGAGAAAGCATAAGGATAAATATGCAACGTATGATTTGGAGTTATTGTCCATTGTGTATGCCCTGAGAGTGTGGAGACACTACCTGATTGGACAGAAATTTGAACTAAAGACAAACCATTGTGGTTTGAAACACTTTTTTACGCAAAGTGACTTGAACACGCGACAAAGACATTGGTCATAACTACTTAGTGAGTACGATTTTGATATTACCTACATAAAAAGAACAATGAATAGAGTGGAATATGTGTTGAGTCAGAGACCACACATATTTTTAGTGATACCTCTGCAGACGAATCTTTGAGAAAATATTCTAACTATACAATGCGACAATGACGGGTATAAAGAGGTTAAGGAAAATATCGGACGAGACACCATGTTGGTTCCTAAGTTTGAAGGATATACATTGGAAAACAATAGATTGATGAGGTATAATAACTAGATTTACATACCGCCTAACGACAATTTGAGAAGTTTGATCTTAAGCGAAGATCATAGAGCAGTGTACATGGCTCATCCAGGAGTCATGAAGATGAGGGCAGACCTTAATCCCTTATTCTTCTGGAAATGAATGAAGGTGGACATAGTTAGCTACATGGCGAGGTGTCTAGAATATGAGCAAGTGAAGGCTGAACATAAACATCTGGCTAGATTACTACAACAACACTCTATTCAGGACTCGAAATGGGAGGTCATTTCGATGGACTTTATTGTGGGATTGTCGCTGACGGAAAGGAGACACAACTCGATTTTCATGGTAGTTGACACTCTGATGAAGAGTGCACATTTTATTCCTATGCATACGATGTATCATGCACCAAACATAGCTAGATGTTTTATCAGTGAGATTGTGAGATTGCATGAAGTGCCTAAAAGGATCATATTCGATCGAGGATCGATGTTTACAGGACGATTTTGGACTAGTTTCCAAGAGGCCTTGGGAGCCCAACTTAACTTTAGTACAACTTATCACCCTGAGACAGATGAGAAGACACAAAGAATGAACCAAATCTTAGAAGATATGTTACATATGTACGTAATTGACAAACAAAAGAATTCAAAAGAGTTCTTTACACTGGTAGAGTTTGCGTACAACAACAACTATCAAAGCACCATTAAGATGGCACCATTTGAGTTTCTTTATGGGTGACCCTGTCAGATGCCATTGATTTGGGATTGACTTGAGGATAGGTTCCTGGTAGGACCAGAAGCGATCCAAGAAATGGAAGAATAAATTCAAACGATAAGACAAAATATTAAAGAAGCGCAAGATCAACAGAAAAGTTATGTCGATGTGCATCGCATTGACCGTAATTATGAAGTTGGTGACCGAGTTTTATTGTGGGTGAAATTGCACACGAGCTTGATTAAGTTTGGAAAGGATGATAAACTCTCTCTTATCTTTGTGGGACCTTTCAAGGTTCTGGAAAATAAAGGGTTCGTGGCCTATCGACTAGCCTTTCCTGACTCTTTGAGGCGTATGCACGATGTTTTTCATGTATCTGTTTTGAGACATTATGTTAGTGATCCTACACATGTGATTGGCATGAGTTCCTTGTAGGTGTCAGATGAGTATCCACTCACGACAGAGCCAATCCGCATTCTGGACCATTGCATTCAAAAGCTACGACTTCGAACAGTTGATCAGGTCAAGGTTCAATGGGACAATTATAGTCCACACTCAGCTACCTGGGAGGATGCATATGATATGTGTCAACGGTTTCCATATTTATTTGATAGTTAGACATATAGATATTTTCAGATGCTTTACTTACTGCATTTATATACTATACAACTTCAGGATGAAGTTTAAAATAAGAGGGGGTGTATGTAACATCCCGCTCTTGCGAGCACGTGTTATTGACTTATTCTTTGAGGAGACTTGCGTGAAAGTGATTTGATTTTAGTATATGGTTGTCTATTTCGCTTATGGGTTCTTATGATGATGTTGATGAATTATGATGTTACATTATTTGATATCTATGTATTGACAGATGCTATTGACGAATTTAACCTGACTATGCAGGACACTTGACAGATTGAGGATATCGATGGCATCGATGGACCTCCTTGGAATCCAGATTTAATGAGGGAGTAGATTGTATTGGTTTGAGTATTTAATTTATTCATATGTGACATATGATCGGGTAGATTATGATGTTGTTTATGGATCATTAACATTTTTTCATTTATGGATGCATGATGATGATTTCTTGCTAATATGACTCACATAAGGAGTAAAGGGTCCATGTACAACAACCAGATAATGAGGGAGAGGTGTGCAAGAATCCCTGTCACAACCTACTATCACTCTCATCGTGGCTTGGATTGTAGGTTAACGATTACCTAGTTTGAGAGATCCATGATGCCATGAGGGCAGACAGAGACAGTCACTCATGAAGATTTCTAAGGGGCACACAATAAGTTAGGGTCCTTATTCCTTAGAAGCCCTTAGTCTCTCACAAGGTTACCCAAATGGAGTGTTGACTCCAAGGGTTGGACAACTACCAAAACCAGTCAAAGGCGAGTGGCACCCTTGGAGCACAGAGTGTGTCTTAAAGGGCACATTGCGTAATTAAAATTTGAATCAAAGGCAAGTGGCACCCTTGGAGCACAGAGTGAATCTTGAAGGGCACATCGTGTAATTAAAATTTGAATCAAAGGAGAGTGGAACCCTTGGAGCACGGAGTGCGTCTTGACAGGCACATTGTGATATTTAAAAAGGTGAGTCAATGAATCTAGGTGGCCTAGAAAACTTTGAGCGAATGTTAAACCTTGTAAATCTTGAGCACTACCGAGTTAATTAATTGATTAATTAATTAATTAAAGACTTAATTTATTAACCATAATCCCTAATGGTCAAAGCTTTTGCAAATAATACCATGTGTGCGTGGTGCGTTTGAGCCAACGATGTAGTTCATTTGCGAGCTACCCCTTCGCCATGGCCCCAGGAGGAGGCCCGAGGCTGCCCCTCCTCTTCCTCCCGAGCTGGTTTCATTTAGGAATATGGTAGTAGCATGCAACAAACACCCTTCCAGTGAATAACAATAGAATTTTATTAAAAAGTTGGAAACCATTCCCATGGTTGACCTGCCGACCGAAGAACCCTGTAGATTAGCTCTGAATCTTGTTGAATGAGGGCTAATAGGACAATTCACCGGGCTCTGGCCATCACCCAAAGCGGTTGATGCCTAGGTGCAAAGGAACTGGAGATCACTGGTCAAAGAAGGAATCAAAAGCTACTTAGTCGACAAAGGCTTCTGTCTTTTTCTTCGATTCGGTAGAGGACAAGAATATCATCTTCAGAAATGGCCCATATTTTATGGGCCCCCATGGTCTGTACTTGAACCAATGGATCCCGGATTTCAATCTGTCTCAGGATGTTCCCTCGGTTTTTCTTGTTTGGGTACACCTACCTCATTTACCTCTACACTATTGGAACCCCAAATCTCTAGAATCCATAGGAAATAAGCTCAAAAAATATATAGATCGTGCTGAAAGGAGGGACCAGTACTCCTGTGCGAGGATCTATGTAGAATTTGACCTGGAGGAAGGTATCCCCGAAACAATAAATCTTACAGTGGCCGATTGGTCCTACATTCAAGTGTTAGACTACGAGAAACTCCCATTTTAATGCCCACACTGCAATGGCTACAGGCACTTTGCTGGGCGTTGAAAAAAAGAAGCAGAGGAGGAGGTCGAGAATTCGAAGGGAGACCAATGGAATCAAGTTTAGAAAGAAGTTCCAGCTAAACAGAATAATAGATCCAAAAGGAAAGATGCAGCCTCGGGTAGTGGAACACCTCCCTTGGCTCAGTTACAAGGGGAGGGGAGCTCAGCCCCTCCAAGAGCAGAGACAACAAACAACCCCTTTGAAATACTCAAAACCCTAGAAGAACCATCCCTAGCTCCAACAGCTGAAGAGGCCGAACAACAAGCCATTATTATTGTAAAAGATAAAAGCTCAGAAGAATCAACCCCTTCCTATGAAAAGATGACAAGGAAGAAGTCTCTGGAGATCTCAGGATCCTCGGAATATGAGACATTTGAGAGGCCATCGAAAAGAGCCGGGAGGAAATCCCATAGAGAGGCAAGGGAAGAAGAGGCTGAAAGACAAAAAAATGCAAGGCAACCAACCCACGATAGAGATTTCCATTGGAATAAATACTAGAACTAGGCCTCCCAAGGGAGGGCCTGCTCCCCCCTCTACTAGTAAATAATGCAATTAGTCTCTTGGAACTGCAGAGGCTTGGGGAACCCCTTAACAGATGAAGTTGTGAAGAACCTTCTGAAATTAGAAACACCCAAGATCCTCATGCTCCAAGAGACTAAAATAAAAGGGGATGCCCTTCTGGATCTCAACAAAGAGAAATGGAAAACAAAAGCCGAAAAAGAAATAAGTGCAAGGGGTACTTGTGGAGGGATCTCCACTCTCTGGGAGGAAGACGAATTCCACCTTGAAAGCTACTTTGAAACACAACATTGGATCTATACCGAACTCCGACACCATGCAAGTAAGATAAAATTCACCCTCTTTAACCTTTATGTTCCAGTTCTCTATGCAGAAAAGAAAGACTGCTGGCAAACTCTGTCTGACTTTCTAGAGGCTTACTCTCCCAAGAATATAATTCTATCCAGAGACTTCACTCTAATTTTGGAGACAAAGGAAAAAAGAGGAGGCATAATTAGCAGGGACCAATTTATTCCCTTCATGGAAGACTTAATTCAACAATGGGATTTACTGGACTTTAAGCCAAAAAAAGGATTCTACACTTGGTCTAATAATAGAGTTGGGACAGAGCACATTTCAGCCCGTCTAGACAGATTTTTACTATAGAGCACCTTCCTCTCTGTAAAGAAGATTATTTCCACAATTTTTTTTCCAAAACTGACTTCAGATCATAAACCCATTCTACTGTTGTTTGAAGAAGAGGAAAATTTGGGGCCCATCCCCTTTCGGTTCAGCCTCTTCTGGGCAGATAGGGAAGGATTCATGGACACAGTCTCAAAATCTTGGTCCATTCCTGTCAATGGATCACCTAACTATTTGTGGGAACAAAAACTTAAAGCCACCAAAACAACCTTGAAATAATGGATAAAAAGACCGATAGATTCCCCCACTAGTCTTAGAAAACAGACCACCAATCAGCTACTTGATCTGCAATTGGACTTGGAGCATAAAGATATTACCTACTCTAAAATTCAAAAAGAGCAAGAAGCCCAACTCATCACTCTATGCACATTCAAAGTAGAGGAAGAGTCCCTGAGACTCAAATCTCGTAACCTCTAGCTCGAGTCTGGTGAAAAAAATTCGGCCTTCTTCCACAAGCGAATTCAATCTCGCCTCTCTAGAAATAACATAACAGATATCACCTCCCTTGATGGGACTATCCATAAGGGAATAGCCCAATTAAAAGAGGCTACAACCCTTCGGATTTCCTCAATCACGTTCCAAGAATGGTAAACGAGGAAGATAAATAAAGCCTTAGGAAACCCTTCACTGAAGATGAAATTAGTAATGTCATCTGGATGATGGAGCCAGACAAAGCTCCAAGACCCGACGGGTTCTCCATTCACTTCTACAGAAATTGTTGGGACATTATTAAGGCTGATCTATTTTGAATGATCAAAATCTTCCTCCAAAAGGCAAAGTGGGAGGAAGCACAAACTCCACTTTCCTTGCTCTAATCCCCAAAAAAGCGAACCCAGTGACATTTGAGCATTTCAGGACAATCTCGTTATGCAGTGCTTCCTAAAAAATTCTCTCCAAACTCCTTGCGAACATAATCAAGCCACTGTTGGAAAAACTCGTCTCTCCCATCCAAGGAGGGTTTGTTAAAGGCAAGCACATTCTGGATAACGTGATTCTTGTGCAGGAAACCATTCACTCCAGCCACCAATGCCATGAGCAAGGAATGCTTATAAAGTTGGACATGGAAAATGACTTTGATCAGGTAAGGCACTCTTTTCTCTTCCAAGTTCTTTCTGCCTTTGGTTTCAGCCCTGATTTTATAAGATTGATTAAAGCTTGTATAAGAGAGCCATGGATCACCCCCTTAGTAAATGGCAGGCCAACAAAATACTTCAAAGCAACGAGGGGCATAAGGCATTGCTGCCCACTGTCCCCATTCCTGTACATTTTGATGACAGACTCACTAAGTCAAAAGTTGACAGTAAAGAAGTTAACTGGGACAATTCCAGGCATTAGGGCGACGAGAGGAACTGAGCTAATCAACCATGCCTTGTTCGTCGATGACTCTCTGCTCCTGAGAGGTGCTTCTCTTCAAATTTCAAGGGATTTTAACAAATTTATTCAAAGCTTCTACAGAGTTTCAGGAGCACTGGTCAATAGGAGGAAAAGTGTAGTGTATGGATGGGAGGTTGATCAACAATCCATTCATCGGATCGCTCAAACCCTTTGGTTCACGGGCTATGCCTCCTGATATGAAATCAAGTACTTAGGACTGCCATTAACTCTAGGAATCAATAAGGCCCCCCACTAGCTGGAAATACTTAGCAAAATTAAGGCACAAATGTCTGCTTGGGGCAGTTAGTGGCTTACCACAATTGGGAAGCTTATTTTGGTAAAATATGTTCTCTCCTCCCTTCCAATTTACCAAGCTTTGTTCCTCTTGGCTAAAAAAATGATCATTGAGCAACTCTCAAAGCTGATACGAAACTTCCGGTGGAAAGGAGGAAAGGGATACCAAAAACAAATTCATTTGGTAAGCTGGGATATTGTGAAAACACCTTTACCAGAAGGCAGTCTTCAGGTAAGGGATCCCAGATTGGCAAATATGATGTTGAGAGGAAATATTTTATGGAAAATATTCTCAAACCAACGACATCCAGTAAGCCAAGTTCTCATTAAAAAATATTCATGCGCGATATCAATAAAAAATATGAATGAAGGAGCGTCTTGCAAAGGAACCACCCTATGGAAGATTTGCAGTCGGGGCTGGGATTTTTTTAAATAACACCTGTATAGAATCTTTGGAAATGGGAGAAGAACCTGGTTGTGGGAGGAAAAAATCATGGGCCTCCAACCCCTCAAACACGCCCCAAAATTCGTTGATCTTCGTGCCTGGCTCATTCAATAGGGCATCCACAAGATGGCATACATTTCATCATGGGACATGGATGGGAACTGGCTCGCTTGGGCTATCCCACGCCTCCAAACATGATGCAACCACAACTCAATCCCCTCCTTGCTGCGATCTCAAGAATGGCCCCAGTGCACCTGTGTTCAAGGGACAAATGGGGATGGGGGCCGACCAGGGCATACACATCCAAACAGGGATTCATAGCACTCCAAGCTCAGCACCCATAGATCCACTCTTCCACACTGTGGCAACACATCTGGGACCCCTTTGGCCTCCCAAAGATCAATTTCTTCTATTGGGTTTCTCATGCATCGAAGGGTTCTAATAAGAGACAACTTAGCAAAACGAGGTATCATCGGGCCCCACAGATGGCCACTTTGTTGCTCGGCCCAAGAAACGTTGAACCACCTATTTATTGATTTCCCATTCACTCAATAAGACTGGATGCAGGTTATGCACGGGCTCAATGCACAAACCTCATCGCAACTCATTGTTGTCAATTTATTCGCCTCTTGGAAAGGGCATTCTCCTCATGCATTGAGGAGAAAAACCACGTGGGCCAAAATCTGGTATTGCATACCAAAATACATTTGTTGGGAAGTGTGGTTAGCAAGGAATGAAGACACTTTCAAAAATTGTCTGTGGCCACCCACAGTCGTGGCTGCCAAAGCCAAAGCACTGCTACTGTACACTTTGGAGAATCGACCACACAAGCCAAATAGCATGCTCCTCCCAGAAGAGATAAGTTGGCTTGGTGCACCTTTGAAGAGAGTAAGTAACAAAAAGAACACCTCTCGGCCTTGTTTCGATCCAGAGTGGCGGCTTCAGGCCCCTGATTAGGACTTTCAGAAGTGGTAGAAGAATCAGGGAAAAGTCACGATATTCTTCGACGGAGCTTCCAAAGTAAACCCAGGGACATCAGGAGCAGGGGGGGTAATATACTCCCCAGACAGTCAAAGCAAAGACAATTTGAGTTGGGGCCTAGGGCAGAGCACTAATAATCAGGAAGAAATTCTAGAACTACTCAAAGCTTGCCAGCTCGCTCATGGGAATGGAAAAAAAGTCATTCAAGTTTTTGGGGATTCGAAAATCTTGATAAAAATTCTAAATATAGACGACTACTTCAACAACCCGACGCTCAACAAGACTCTATAGAGACTACGTAAAGTAATACAAAACTTCACCTCCATCTTCTTCTACCACAAGCTTTGAAATCTAAACAAGGAAGCGAATGAAAGGGCAAATATGGGATGCCTATTAGCCCAAGGAGAGTTCTCAAAGAATGATGAAACACCAGTTTGGTACCCTATTCCATAAGAAAGAAGTCTCCCATCTATGTAAGAACATGGTAAAGGCCCATCAGGTTTTTTATGGGGAAGAAATTGTAACAGGGTTTGATTAGGGTCTGACTCAACCTATTTTCCTCAAATAAAAAATAATCGTTTATGTTAAAAAAAAAAGATTTTACAAATAAAAATTTAACTAAGCCAAAGTCTAAGTTAATGAGAGGACAAAAAAAAACTAATTTTTAAATTAAATAATGAGGGGATGAAATAAATCAATTTAAGAAATCAATGAAAATAAAATAAATGTAAAGAGTGATTTAATACACATTGTGCAGGTAATTACCAAATTGAAATTTAAGGTAAAATTGGAATAAAGCTAAAGGAAAGGGTACACATAGAAATGAATCTAAAGTCTAGTTAACAATAGTTTAACTAGGAGATGTTTCCTATTTTAACTCAACTACGTTTTACAAAGGTGTCGGTCATTAATTGAAAATAAAGGGAACAAATGAACAACTGGGAGTGATTTTAGGAGCCCTTTTAAGATGGGTGAGGGAAATTGAATTTTAATTAAATTAAATTGTGTATTTATTTGTGCAACTAAGGGAACGGGTGAAAGTGTATGGGCGGAATAATTCCTAATTAATTTTTAAAAAATTAATAAAATGTGAAAATGGAAAGGTGACACTAAGGAAATTCTATAAAACAAATGGCTGAGAGGAGGAAAGTGAGAGACACGTGTTTAGTAGGTATTCTGACTGGTTTTACTTGTGAGAGTTGGGATACCCAACTCAGACAGAGTGGTGGCTCTATCTTACGAGGCGAGTTGGGAGCTAGAGGATTCTAGTTGTGTTTGTGTATGGCCCATTTGCGGTTCAGGGGATAAGGGGAGCGAAGAGTACCCCTAGCGTTGGATGGGAGGTACTAATGAAGTCTCCATGGTTAGCAATCAGGGAGTTGGACGGAGCGCAAGCGGGGAAGAACATATTTGAATTCTCGTTTTCGGTTATGGTATTCTCTTAAGGATAATAATTGCAAAATTTTTAATTTGTAATGCGTTTTTAGAATTCGCCAAGAATTGTGATTGAAAAATTTGACGTCGAGTTGTTATAACCCTTGATAAGGTAGTGTTTAAGTTAAATTGATAGTGTGAATTGTAATGGATTTTCTAAATTAAGGGGTATTTTGCACGGTTTGTTAAATCTAAATAATTTAAGTAATAAACTGCATCAGAAAGGCTTTTGTTAAGCCATTTTAAAAGTTGAACTAAATCTAAATAAATCATGTTCAATTTTTAATATTTCAGAACACACCCGGTACAAGTTTAATAGTAATAATAAAAACATGCAAGGACTGTATGTTTGTAGTGGCTCTCTAAGTAAAAATGGCTTCAATGCATTTACACTACCAATTGTGCTTAGATATTTGTAACATAATTTAGTAAATATAGGATAAATTTATTTATTTATTAATGCATCAGTTTTGGCCTGAAATGCACATTGAAGGATAAATTGATCATACTTGCAGTGGCATAAAGATTCTTGAAATGTACACACAAAGGTTCCATTTCTGATTCTTGTGGCATCCTTTGGAGCAACAATGATTGTGCTGACATTGCCATTTGCATATTGGTAATTTAGCATTAATAAGCACCAAAACAACGCTTGTGTTCAAGAAGAGCCACAGATTTTGGTAGTCAGTGGTGCAACATGCAATTAAGTATAGGATTGAAGGGACAATAGCCAAGAACCTTTTATTGCAAGTCAGCTTCCTGGACCATTGTCAATCTCATCCATTTTTGCCCAGCCATGTATCTCCCCTGGCATTTTTTTCCTTGACATCCTTCACAATTTTTTCCAAGAAGATCCTCTGCGATCTCACCTTTCCCTCAGCGATTTTTAAAGGTGAGTAATCTCTACGTTTTCACCCTACATTTGAGATTCACCCTGCCCTTTCTCCATTGATATATTATGCGTTTTGCTTACCTATTTCACCCAAAGATTGTCCCATTTTACCAGCGATTTTCCCCAGCAAGTTTATCCCTTTTTCTCAGTTTATCGCTTTTTCTCTGCTTTAAATTGCTTGTGGGCGGGATATCCTTACAAAGAGTTTCTCTGCGTTTGATGGAAGTTTTGATTTATTCACAGCCTTTGGACTTTGAAATGGAAGTTCCAGATCATCAACAATGTAGATGTTAATATGATCTTTTTAATCCTTATGATAATATAATATCACAAATTAATATAATTAATTATATTATTTTATACTTGTGCGGATGATTATGATTATATATTGAATATGATAATTATAAAAGGTAAAAATCGGTCGAAGTCAAAACTGATACAATTAAGGATAACAATCATTTTATAATTGATCATAAAATTTGGTCTCATGTACAAGTATTGATTGCAATGATAAAGTACAATGATAAAGTACTTGGAGTCATGTCTGCAAGTACTAACTACAATGCTTAAGTAATCCAAGGAGGTCATTCATAAACCTGGGTCTCACGTCCAAGTGTTCATGGTTTCTCCCCATTAAAAATACTTGAGCTTTAATTATTTGATTAGAATTATAAGTCAACTCTAGAGTTCTCCTTATTATTATTTAATAAGACTTGATCTTTTTGGTCTATAGATGGATACGTAATGTAAGTAGTGTTAACTTAATGTATGATTGAGAGGATACATCCTCGCATGGGTTCTCATAATGAATATGAATTTTGGCATTCTCTCACGTGATCCTAGAAGATGCCATTAAATTGAGATTTATAGTTGTGCTACCTGAGATTAAGTTGAATTGCGCTCTTGATTTATTTATCCTTATGAATATCATATTTCTCCTTTACCCACCTTGTTGCTTGGAAAATGATAGGGTTTAGTAGAATATCTTGTTGCGCCATTAAACATTGTTGATGTATGATTGAATGTATGTAATTAGATCTCTTTGCGCGTGGAAATAATTGGACGAGTAACTAGATTCTTGTGCCCTGAATTTAATAGATTAGATTCCATTTGCGCCTTGAATTATCGATAATTACTCTTGCACCCATTGTAATAATGTTTATGTATGATTCCTAAGTAAATGGATTAATTGTGGACATTGAATGATGTTGATTTATGTTTAATATTGTAATTAGATCATGCGCGTGCCTTGAAAATAATGTTGATTATTCTTGAATTCAATGATTGATTAATCACGCGTCTTGAAGTAAAGTAGATGTTTGCTTTTGCGTCTTGAAAATAAAATGAAGTTGATTACATTGTGCCTTAACTTATTTCATTGTATGATTGATTTAGTAATTAAATTCTCTTGCACCTTGGAATTTATGTGATGTGTGATTGGTTATTAGAACACTATTGCACCATTGATTATCGTTGATGTTGTTGATTTAGCTAGTTGGTTTTTTGACTTGATTGTGTTAGTGCGATGTAGACATCTCCTTGTTCCTCAGAACAGTCGCTAGCCGTGAGACCTTAAATGGTCAAAATCAAGGATGAATCTTGGGTTTGAGCATTGCTTATGTGTCTTGGAGGTCCTAAACTTGCAGGGTAGGTTGGGCGGGTAGTTTCTCTGTGTTATCTTTATGTGATGAGTTGATCTTGCATCGCCATTTATAATACTTGTGGATTTTGTGTCATTATCTAATGTGATGATGTGTTAATTATGTGTTGTTACTAATTATGATTGATGGGTTGGTTGCATCGTTATGGATTACAACGATGATTTTCTTGTAATGCTTTAATTATGATGCGATTGATTAGGTTCTGGTATGAATTATGTGTTGACATTAATTTCCTAATGCTTTAAAAAAAAATTACCTTTTGTGCTTCGCTTTCCTAGTCATAACAGAGGGGTCCTTACACTTAACCTTGTCATGTCTTGTCTTTCCTTTCCATGCCATGCTTTTCCTTGTACTTCCTTGTCTTTCCTTGCCTTGCCATGTCTAGCCTTGCCTTGGCATTCCTCTCATTGGCTTGCCTTAGCTAGACCTAGACCTAGAGCTTTCCATGTCATGCATTGCATTTCCTTGCATTTTCCATACTTATACCTATACTTATACCTTTCCTTTGCATGCCTTTCCTTGGATTTCCTTGCCATGTATAGCCTTGACATGTCTTGCATTTCCTTGAATTTGCTTGACTTTCCATGCCATGCTTTTCCTTTCCATGCCTTGTCTTTCCTTGCCATGTCTTTCTTTTTCATTTCCTTGTCTTGCATTTCCTTAACTAGGGGGACCCCTCCATTATCATTTTGTTTCCCAAAAAATCGTTTGTTGGAGGATTTCAGGAACTAGGGTTTTTCTTAGTGAGGCAAAGTGCAATTTATGAACAAGTGGTCAATTTTGAAGAACAATGTGTTGGTAGATTTTGGGTAGTGTGGAACTATGGTATGCCGCAAATTTTGAATTTTATGCCCTCGGACAAAATTACCAACATGTCCATGAATGGATTGAGTAGGAGAGTCACAAATCGCAATAAAAATCTAATTGGGCCTCAGATGGATGAACCGTTGGTTGCATTAGATTCAGGGCACCGGGTTTCTGCTAGGGGGAACCATCCACTGTCGTTTCATTGCTCGAAAAAATATTTGTTTGAGAATCTCAAGAACTAGGGTTTTTCTCAGTGAGGCACAATGCAATTTCTGAACAAGTGGTCGATTTTGAAAAACATTGTGTCGGGGGATTGTGGGTAGCATGGACACATGGGCCTTGGGAAAACATATGTGTGGGATTCACTAGTACATTTGGGTGAAATTCTGATGTTACGTTTGACGCAATTGTCACTTTATATTGTTGGGAGAACGAAAAACAACTGACCCCCTCAAACGTCATTTCACATGACGTCTCTTTTCTGATGTTTCATATGACGTATTTATTGTGACATTTCATGCGGATTTGACGTTGCTCTTGCCACCTCCAAGATGTCACTCTTGCCACCTCCAAGACGTCTCTCTTGCCACCTCTCAGATGTTACTCTTGCCACCTCCAAGACGTCTCTCTGGCCACCTCGCAGACGTCGCTCTTGCCACATCCTGGAGGTGGAAAGACCGATGTCTTAGAGGTGACAAGGTGGCAAGAGCGACATCCTGGAGGTGGCAAGAGAGATGTCTTGGACGTGGCAAGAAAGATGTTAAGAGGTATCAGCTCCGACATGGTTTCTATGGGAGCGACACTTCAAGACATTGCAATAACGACTATAGCCTTAGCCAAGCGCATCTCCTGGTAAGTTCAGTTTTTGATTTTGAGCACTTTCATTTTTCGGTCATTTTCCTAGCTCCAGGTAAATATGTCTACAAACATTAAGTTTTTTGACAAGTTAGAAGGAGTGGAAAACTTCCGTGCCTGGAAGTATAGGATTGGCCTCATTTTTTAAGAGAATGACCTAGCAAGATTCATCAAATATGAAGTATCGGAACTCGACGATGCCACAGAAAAGGCAAAGAATCAAAAGGACACAATAAGGGCCAAAAGAATCATTGTTGATTCAATTAAAGACCACTTGATTCCTTATGTGTCATCTAAGAAGACTCCGAAGGAGATGTTTGATGCCTTGACCAGACTATATGAAGGAAAGAACATACACCGAAAGATGAATCTTAGAACTCAACTGAAGAATACAAGGATGCAGAAAGGAGAAATGATTCAGGAATACTTCTCCATAATCTCAGAATTCAAAGAACAACTAGAATCTATTGGAGATACCATAGACGAAGATGAACTCATAATGACAGCCCTAAATGGTCTCACAAGACCTTGGGATGCTTTAATCCAGACGATATGCGCCAGAAAGGAGAAACTGAAGTTTGACAGTCTATGGGAAGAATGCATCCAAGAAGAAACAAGAGTAGTGAATCGTGAAGTGTTACTAGCAAGGGATGATGATCAAGCCCTAGCCACCCACACCAAAGGAGGAAGGAAGAAACCCTACTTCCAAAAGGAGACTCATAAAGAGCCTCAACAATCAAATAAATTCAAACATAAAGAATCTCATCCAATGAGATTTCAAAAAAAAAGACAACGAAAGGAAAGAGACTACTCATCTGTACAATGCTATCATTGTGATAAGATGAGACACATTGCAAATTTTTTTCCATCCAGATGAGAAGAATACAAGAGAAAACAAAAGAGGCTCCATGCCCATGTAGTCAAAGATGAAGAGCCACCCACAAAGATGATAAGAGAGGAGATCAAAGACCATGTGTTGATCTCAACCCTCTTAGGATCTATAACTCCTGGAGAGGACACTTGGCTCATTGATAGTGGTGCATCCAAGCACATGACGGGACAAAGAAACATTCTCTCTTGTATCTAAGAGAATAAGTTTTCTCAGAAAGTGACACTTGGTGATGATTACCAATATCCCATTAAGGGAGTGGGAGAATCAAACCATAAATTGAATTAAGGGCACTCACTAAAAATGAAGGACGTACTATATGTCCCAGGATTGAAGAAGAACCTACTCTCCATTTCAGCTTTAGAGAAGAAAGGCTTAAGAGTTTCCTTTATAGATGGAGAAGTTCTTATGTGCGCCAAAGGATAAACCTTAAATGAAGCAATCATCATTGGAAATGAAGACAATGGTTTATATAAACTAAAGGGTCACTCAGAGGTTGCCATGACCCACGCCATTGAAGACTCATGTGAGCTTTGGCAGAGAAGGTTAGCCCACATCAACTACAAGGCACTACCATACATATGCAAAGTAGTCATAGGTTTACCAAAACTCAAAGGTGACCATAAAGACGTATGCAATGGATATGCACCAGGGAAGAATATCAAGAACCCGTTTCCAAAGAGGGACATCAAGTCAGAAAGAGTCCTAGAACTCATCCATTCAAATGTGTGTGGCCCAATGTCATCATCCTCCATTAGCGGGTATGTATATTATGTATCATTCATTGATGATTACTCTCATAAAACCTGGATATATTTCTTAAAGACTAAAGATGAAGTGTTCAGTAAGTTCAAGGAATTCAAAACCTTGATAGAGAACCTTTCTGAAAAGAAGATTAAGATACTTAGGTCAGATAATGGAGGATAATATACCTCAAAAGAGTTTGTGAACTTCTGCAAATATGTTGGGATCAAGAAGGAACTCACTACTCCCTATAATCCTCAAAAAAATGGTGTAGTTGAACGGAAGAACATAACCATACTGGAAGCTGTGAAGACTATGATCCATGATCAAGATCTTCCTATGTGCTCATGGGCAGAAGAAGTAATGGAAACTATTTATGTGCAGAACCGATTATCCCATAGTGCACTTGGGCTCAAGACACCAGAAGAGATGTTCACCGAAAAGAAGCCAGAGGTAAGCCATCTCAAAATATTTGGCTATCTAGTGTTTATTCATATACCTAAAGAAAAGAGAAACAAGCTAGACCCTTCAGGAAAGAAGGGAATATTTGTGGGATACTGTGAGGTCTCCAAGGCCTTCAAAATCTATATACCAGGTCAACATCACATTGAGATCAGTAGGCATGTGACCTTTGATGAAGATACAATGCTCAAGAAATCTAAAATATGCCATCTTGAAGAGGTATATGAAGAGGAACCTGTAATCCCAAATACTACAATGAGGAAGGTTCCCAGAGCTGCAGAACCAGTGAGGGAAGTCGTAAATTCCCTTGATGAGGAACTTCTAGAAGACCATGATATAGTAGAAGTGCAATAACCTCCTCAGATGACGATCCTCCATAAAAGAGAGCCAGCTTGGGCTAGAGAGCTTATTCAATATGGAGAGAAGTACGATGTTCCCTAAGGAACTACGAGACAGGTGAAAAGACCAAAGCCATTCTCCAATTATACGACTTTGATGTGTGACCTCCTAAAAGAGGAGCCCACCTGCTTTGAAGAATCCATTCAGGGAAAATAATGGGCAGATGCCATGACAGAGGAATACCAATCCATAATGAAGAACGAAGTATGGGAAATAGTTCCCAGACCGGAAAATAAAGATGTGGTATCCTCCAAATGGCTCTTCAAAATAAAACATGCTGCTGATGGAAGTATTGAGAAATATAAAGCAAGATTTGTCACTTGTGGCTTTTCCCAGAAGGAAGGCATTGACTATGAAGAGACATTCGCTCCTGTGGCCAGATACACTTCGATTAGGACCATCATATCTCTTGCAGCTAAGATGAAGTGGAAGCTCCACCAGATGGACGTGAAGACAACCTTCCTAAATGGTGTCATTGAAGAGGAAGTGTATATAGAGAAACCTAAAGGATTTGAGGTTGAAGACATGAAGTCTCATGTATGCAGATTGAAGAAAGCCTTATACAGATTGAAGCAAGCTCCTAGAGCTTGGTATGGCCGTATAGACAGTTTCTTGACGAGCTTAGGCTTTACCAAGAGTAAAGCAGACTCAAATCTCTACTTCAAAATTATGAATAATAAGCCAGTAATCTTACTGCTATATGTGGATGAATTATTCTTAGCTAGAGAAGAAAAGCTCATTGATGAATGTAAAAAGAGACTTGCCTCGGAATTTGAAATGAAAGACCTTGGCCTAATGCATTATTTCTTAGGTCTTGAGCTATGGCAGAGTCCTGAGAGGATCTTCCTTAACCAAGGGAAGTACATGGTCGAAATCTTAAAGAGATTCAACATGCTAGAATCCAAACCCATGAATACACCCATGGAAGTGAAGCTGAAGCTGTTGGTCGATACTTCGTCAGAATTGATTGATGCCACACTATACCGACAAATTATTGGATCGTTGATGTACCTGACGAACACTAGACTAGACATTTTTTTTACCGTGAACACCTTGAGTCAGTTTCTAGTAGAACCCAGACGTGTTCACCTAGTGGTTGCAGAACATGTGATGAGGTACCTTAAAGGTACAATAGATTATGGTCTCAGTTATGATGGAGATCATGATTTCACATTGAGTGGATATACTGATGCAGATTGGCCAGGAAGTGTTTCTCACAGGAAAAGCACTTCAGGATGTTGTTTCAGTTTGGGATCAGCTATGATCTTGTGGCAGAGTAGGAAGCAATCTAGTATTTCTCTCAGCATAGCAGAAGCAGAATACATTGCTGCATGTTCTGCTAGCTGTGAAGCTATATGGATTCGAAAGTTGTTGACCAGCCTATTTGAATTAGAGATGAGAGCAACTGTGATTCTATGTGACAACCAGAGCTGCATAAAGATGACAGAGAATCATGTATTCCATGACAGGTCGAAGCACATAGAGATTCGTTATCATTACATCCGTGACATGGTACAGAGAGGAGCCTTGAAGCTCCAGTACATTAGCATAGATGAACAAGTTGCTGACGTGTTGACCAAGCCCCTATCTCATGTGAAGCTTGAGTACTTTTGAGATAAGCTTGGCGTAGTCCGAAAGGACCTTCCTCGAAAGGGGGAGTAGATGTGATATTCCTTGCTTCTGACCTTGTTGTTAGATGTAAAACAAGATGAGATGTTCCTTGCTTCTGACCTAGTTGTCAGACGTAAAGAGAGATGAGATGTTCCTTGCTTCTGACCTAGTTTTTAGACATAAAGCAAGATGAGATGTTCCTTGCTTCTGACCTAATTTTCAGACGTAAAGCAAGATGTGATGTTCCTTGCTTCTGACCAAGTTTTCAGATGTAAAGCAAGATGAGATGTTCCTTGCTTCTTACCCAGTTGTCAGACGTAAAGCAAGATGAGATGTTCCTTTCTTCTGACCGAGTTGTTTGATGTAAAGCAAGAAGAGATGTTCCTTTCTTCTGACTGAGTTGTCAGACGTAAAGTAAGAAGAAATTCTCCTTGCTTCTGACCTAGTTGTCAGACATAAAGCAAGATGAGACGATCCTTTCTTCTAACCAAGTTGTCAGACGTAAAGCAAGATGATATGATGAGACTAGCACTGAGCTTCCGGCTGGATAGCTGTGATGTAAAGACACTGTAGTATCCTTCTTCCAACCTGATGGTTGTGACGTAAAGCAGGATGAGTATCTTGCTTCCAGCTTGAGTGTTGTGACGTAAAGCAAGACAATGAGATGAGACAAGTACTGAGCTTCCAGCTTGACAATTGTGATGTAAAGCCAATTTTGTATTATGATGAGACAACCTTGTGCCGTGATGATGATGGTGTATCAGTTTATATACTAATACATATTGATGCAGATGATGATGGAATTCCTTTGAGAATGACGATGTTGTCGATGAAGAAAACTTTCGATGATTTATAGATATGCCAGCCAGTGTTCCAAGATGATATTGATGATGTTGTTCTCTCACTTGATGTTGTAGATGATGTTGTCCTCTATCTCTCGCATGATGCTGCTGAAGAATACCCTTCTTGTTAAGGGGGAGTGTTAAAATAATGTAACTACAAAGAGTATTCTTATTATTATTGATATATTATTCATAGGATCAATCCCCATTGTGGATTGATCATGTCGGTTATTGTAATAGGACCAAATCCCATTTTGCGGATTGGTCAAAAGACAATTTTAATAGGCAGAATAAGAAGTCGGCCCCAACAGTTATTAAAGAGACCCAGAAATATAATAAAGGTGGGTTTACCTAGCCAGTTTGAGAAGTCCGCCCTGCCAGTGAAGAGACACTTCACACATGCTAGACTTGTATAAATAAAGGAGGCTAGCACCTCACTTAGACATAACTCACTCACTCAGTTTGAGAGACAAGTTATGATCTGTTACCGATAAAGGAGAGAGAGAGTGGTGCATATCTAGGAGAGGACTTTTTGTATTAGCATAAGAGATCTCTTGGAATTGTATTGGCTATCTATATTAAGGAAGTTTTGCTGGGTTTTCTTCCCCTAAAGGGTTTCCTAGGATAAATGTTGTGTCTCTTGTGATTGTGTATTTCTCAGTGATCTTGGATTATGCTATTGTTATCTAATGAAATGAAAACATCTATAATAATGTCTTAAACATTAACATTTACATGTGTGGCCAAATGGTCAATTTAGAAACATGGGCTCGTAATTACGATAATCTAGAGAGAGACTCTTCAAATAAGGACCCTACGTCTACTTTCCAGCCTGTTGGACCTCTCCAGATAGAAGAACCATCACTTGACATAGCATTTTTCCCACCAAAGGGTGTGCTTCCTAGGTCTACACATAACCCCAATGCACGAGTTGACCACAATTATAGTATTGTGGAAGATTTAACCCAAACACCATGTGCCATGTCGGCCCTCGAAGTCCTTCGATGTTGCCCAATGCAGCGAAGAGCATAATTGTCTACTATACGAGGGGTGGGCCCTTCATATACTAGTTTAATTATATTTGAGATGGACCAAAGTTAGGCTAGACTCCCCCACCATATTTCTTTTCAAATTCAAGTAGTCTCGCATGGGACGAATATCTTCAAAACTGTTGTTGATGAAGGGGCCTCCACTTGTATTATGTCTATGTCATGTTGGAGAGATATCTGTTGGTCCCCGGTTTTGACTATGTTCTATGCCCATACTACATACCATTGACCTCCAACTCTATGCCAGTACCACCCTTTTTGACCTCCTTTGGATATAATCAACACCCTTTTACCACTCAAAAGGGTCGCCTAAGGT
>ML780703.1:1172953-1186373 GCA_009831015.1 Picea engelmannii | reverse complement strand
AATCTTCATCTATGCATTCTCATCAAGGACAATACATATTATATTACATCAATAATCAATCAATCAATCCTTTAACATCAATCAATCACTTGACATCAATCAATCAAACCATTGGCATCAATGACAACATGATCCAACACAAGCTGGGAGAGGATCTTAGTATAACTGTCTCTCATTAGCTGACTTTGAAGAGCAGATTTACTAGTCTTTAATCTCAAGAAGAAACAACTTCTGATGTTGCAGAGATCAAACCAAAAATGGTGTTCAATTTTTATTACAGACAAAGAGAAAGTCTGAAGAAATTATACATGAAGACGATAATGGTATACTACTCCACAAACTTATGTTGCTAGATACTCTATATCACAGTTCAGAACAGATTCAAAATTTGAATCCAGGTCTCTACAACTGATTTAAGTTTGGCCAAGTTCCTTTTCCTTGTTTGAGTCATAGAGGTCGTAAAGAGGTTCATGGCCATTACATTATTGAAAAACTCAGAGATGACTTCTATTAAAGTCAATATTTTTTTTTATATCTTCGTCCTCAACAATTCTCTTTCTTTGGTGGTAACGTCAATTACACTGCCTAAACCTATTGGGTGAATTGTAGCAAGGGTAAACAGTACCCCTAATGTGGAGACCCTAACCAGCTACCCTGTTAGATAAATTGTAACGAGGGTAAACAATACCCCTAATTTTGAAACCCTAACCAACTACCTTGTTAACATAAATAGCTACATAGTTTCTTGTTGATCCACATTCATTACTGGAATCCAAGAATTCTCAGAAGAAAATTAGTCATCCTATGTTTTTATGAAACCATTAACCCTTAAAGTTTGTTCATATGTTTAGCTCAAACACATTTAATCCATGTTTGAATAAGTTGATTGTTTTTTTGACAGGTTGGAATCTCATTTTATTTGACTGATTTTGGTGAACCGATGGCCTTCTTTTATTTGACTGTTTTGTTGAACCAAATGCCTTCTTGGTAATAATTATTCACTGTACGTTTCAAGGAGAGGCTTTATGGCACTCATCTGTACTTCATTTTGGAAATAATGTCCAAATGTCATTCAACAATGTTGACTACATTTAATCCAATAACAATTGACAACATAGATCATGACTAAAAAGAGTGGCAAAAGAAAAGCCACCTAGCTTCAATGATGAAGACTTATTGTTGATTCCATGAGGACACATTCTTTGTATACTAGAGGCTTATTAGCAACTCTGCATAGATGTTCCTTGAGTTCCAATGTTGTCTGGCCTCACTGGGTTTGGGGAGCTTTTTCCACACCATCAGAGTTGAATTATGTACTTTGCACCTTCAATCTTCAATTAATGAATAATGTTATACGTTCGAATAGTTCCACTTCCATGTAATAATCCTTTAAAAGATGTCAAAGGTTTTAATGGCCTTTAATTTGAACGATTTCATAGAAATGCCTCTCTTATATGAGAGAAATAAAGAAGAATCCAACAATTCACATTAGCTTGATCAATACTTGAATAAATACCCCTTTTCTATCACAACAATTTGAATTCTATGAATAGTTGTGAAAAGTTTTTGCAATATCCTACATGCATTCATGTAGAAATTGTTGGTGATCATGGTGAAATGATTTGCTTTGGATCAATATTTTCCATAATAAGAATGGGTAGGGTTAATTTTGCAATGACACAAGATGCAGAGGACTTCTACAGTGTGATATGGGGCAATAGGTTTTTGCAGTGTTATGCAATTGCATGCTAAAAAGAATGAATGAACTTTGATTTTATGGTTGATTGACAATATCTAAATGCAAGTATACTTTTGATGTCAGGCCTAGAAGAGCAATACATGCAACATCTATCTGTATTCATAAAGTCCTTAATGAACTTCCACATAATAATGTGAAGACCTAGAGTGGTGTTGGTTACTGACACAGCCTTGATTGTAAAGCACATTAAGCAGAACTTGAAAGAATATGTAGAGGTACGTGTTTGTATGCTCAATAAGTGAACATCAATGGAGAAAAAGTCTGGGATTCAATAAAGAGGGTTGTTATGTGGACATTTTGTGAAACTTAAAATGGTCATACATTTAATTTTTTTCTTTGTGAGAGGTAGATTATTATCTCTCTTATACAGATTATTCACTTTGATGGACTGTCATACTCAAGTCAGAATGCTAGTGAGATCATGAATGCAACCTACTTTCTGGTATGTTTTACTCAGTGTTTTAAAAACTGTTGAACCGAAACCAAAACCGGCCGGTTTGACCAGTTTGATGGTCGACCGGTTCAAACCGGTCAATAAACCGAACCGGTCGGCTGGTTTATGACCAAACCGGCCAATTTGGTCCCAAAAACCTAAAACCCTCTAAAACCCCCTAAAACCTAAAACCTAAGTAACAGAGAAGTACATGGCTCATGTTTTCTCATGGAATTTGGAGTTGTAAGGTGTTTTGGTGTGAAATAGAGGGTTATTTTGCCTTATTAATGCTATTTAAAGAGGTCCCCACCCCCTCCATTTCACCCACCCTAGTAATTAATGGTAATGTTAAATTCTTTCATTTTCATCCTTTTACTTAAATTTTTAACATTACCATTAATTGTTTCAGGATGTTTGAGAGTGGTTCCAACCTCATTGGACTTCATATGGAGAAAGTAGATTTTTAGGTCCCATTCAAAATTCAACAGACTTAACAGTTTTCAGGATTTCAAGATTGGCAAGATTGCAATGTTTCCACTAGATTCTATCATGTATGAGGGTATGGAACTGAAATTTAATCAAGAGAACCAAGATTTTTATGTACCTCGATGTTGGTGGCATTGATTGTTGAACTCTTTTGTCATGACCCCAGTAAAAATGTACCCTTCACTCAAGTATAAACTCTTATATTGAACTCTTCTCTTTGTAGTTTGTCGTCGTGTTCGGTGACTTAGTAGTGTATGTGCACACCAAACTCCGTCTTATATACAAGTAGAGAGAAGAGTGGTTGAAGGGAAAGACAAAGATGTGGGATGTGTTTTCTAATGATAAGGGTTTGAACAACAGTGTTGAGTTGGCATTAGCCAACTTGGATCTTAATGAACTAGTGCTAGATCCGGTCACTTTTGATGATGGTGATCCTCTTGAGGGGTCATCCTCTAGAGTCCACATCAACAAATGCACGGATTGCATTGGATATAGGGGAGGAGGAGGAGGAGGATGGAGGAGAGAGAAGTGGTAGTGATGCCAATCTTAATGATTATGACATGGAGGACTACTGACAGTACGACTCATGAGCTATGAGATTCTTCCATCTACGGTTCTAATATCTACCCTATGGCTATTTTGTATTTTTCATTGTCATTCCCACCTATAGTATCAGTGACTCTAACTTAGTATGTTATTTGATGTTGTAGAGGCCATTTAGAGCCTCATTGATTATGTATTTATGTTCCGATCTCTAGATATGTATTGCACTTGGTGTCGTTTTGATATATTCATGTGCATACTTTGTATATGTTGTCTCTAATTGTCTCTAATGCTTTGGAAACATGATTTAAAATCTTAAAAATATATGTTTTTTCTTAAAATTTAAATATTTTACGTATTTTTTAAAAAACTGGTTCATTGAAACTAGTTCGACCGGTTTCGGTTCCGGTTCAGGTTGGACCCTCGACCGGTTCCAGTACCGGTTTCAGTTTTTAAAACATTGGAACTTTTACTTAGTAGAGCTCACCTCTGTGGGTTCCAAATAGTATTTCTTCTTGTTGCATGTCAATTAGTAGAGTTGGATAGAAAGGAACAAATACTCGGGCAATGAAAGGATGTGCCATCAATTGTGGACCACTCAAAGAGTCAAAACTAATTCCAGTATTTGTTAAAACAAATAGCATTCAGGCTCCTCCCTGGTGCCATATGTCAAAGAAGATCGGGATGTTATTGGCAGATGGTTCATTAAGGTTAAAGGCCATGAAACAAGAGGTGTTAAGGAATGGAGCTTACCGAGATCAAGGGATTGCCACATTTATCCAACCAGGATCGCATCGTCTGTGAGGCAAGTAATTAGGTGTGCGCTAAGTTCTCGAACCTGAATTCAAGTGTCCAAGGTGCTCACAAGTGTTAAGTAAAAGTGCACCATGTGTCACGATATGCCACCCAATAGTGTCATAAGGGTTTAATAAGCAAAGCATCCAAATGCAAGAGATATTACCATTCATCCAGCTATCAAGTAAGCATTTATAATTGAAGCAGACCATAGAAGAAAGTATGGGGATTTGGTAAACAGAAAATTTAAAATATTTCTATAACATTCTTTCCAGATATTGTTACTATTACCAACAATGCAGCATGATATGATCACTAGTGTTTCTTCTACAACTAACTAAAAATGGAGGTAGAATTTGGCAATATTTGATTTTCTTTGAAACTGTAGAATTTGGAAATTGTGGAAAAAAAGCATGATAAAGGTTGGTAGTCAAGAAACCTGATATCATCAGAAAGACTCTGGAGCCTATACTTGATGAACTTTGGTAGGTTAATCTCAGGCATAGCATAAAGAGTCTATCTGTCATTTGAATGCAAGGGAAATTTTCATATTTCTAAAAGGATGGAGGTTTGGAGGTATGCAAGAAATTGCTTGATGTGACCAAGCATTTCTTCCTGAGGATAAATGTACAGTGTGGTTCATCATGCAAAACAAACTGGCTTCCTCGGTGAACTTTAGAAAGCATGTACAATCACTGGCAAGTTGTATTGGTTGGCTTTAAAATATAGTTTTGCAGTATCTTGGATGTGCCTACAACAACTATACTCCTTGAATTACAGGGTTCTTAGAGGAAAATGGGTATTCTTGCAGCAAAGATTTCATGTTGTAGATATTGTGCAACCAATAGTGGTTCTTACATTTATCATGCAAGAATGAGGAGAAATATAACAAGAAAGGGTACTCCCAAGTCTAAACAATGTAAAATAATCCCCAAAACACTAGCTATCAAGTGAAAAGAGTAGTTATAACGAGTTTTGCAACAAAAGACAATGTTATATGATCAAGGAATGTTTTGTAACAGTAGCAAGAAATCAACTCTTAAAATTCTCAAATAAATTCCCAAATATAGATCTTAATGAGTAGAATCGGATCCAAATGTGAAACTATGATTTCATCCTACTTTAACCATGACATTAAGTAAGTTATCAACAATAAGGCCAATCCCTAATGGCTGTAACAAATACTTCACAACAGAAGCAAGGAAACTTGCTTTCATCCAACAACACAACCATGGAAATTATGCCCAATATCAAGTAGAATGTTGGGAAGACCTTGGACAACAATTATATGTTTGAGTTATTATTATAATTAATTGATTAGATGCAATAAGTTTGAGCCATAATGGCTGTAGCAATCATTCATAACAACAACAAATTATGATTATAGTCATTGCTTGCTCGTTCACTGAGATGCTGATTATAATTCCATGCAATAGGATACATACAATTGATTCAAGTCACTGTTGGAATGAATTATGATCACTCATGGACACCAAGTTGAAGAAGAGCACAACATTTCACTTGCAAACAAATGGATAGGCTAAAGATGTAAAAAATAGTGATGCATCTATTGCAAATCTATATTCATTGACATTCAAAGGCATGGGATGAACAATTTCCCTACGTTGAACATATTTGTAATTGTGCAATCCATGGCGCCATTGATAAATCACCATTGGAAACATATTTAGGGTTTCAACCTTAGGCATTTCTGGATCTTGCAATGTAGGGCATGTTGTCAAAGACTCAACAAGAAGAAATTGTCCATGGATAGGTTGTTTGTTGAACACATTAAAGCAACACATAGATAGGTGCAAGGGATGTTGAGAAAGACTTAGAAGAATTATAAGGAGAAATATGACAAGCATCATGTTGACCATAAGTTTGAAGTTGGAGACAAAGTATGTTTTCATTTGCAAAGGAGTGCTTCAAAGGGAAGAGCCCAAATCATTTCAAATTGTGGAATATAGGGAAGAAAATGCCTTCACGTTGGATTTGCCACCATATTGAGGCATCCAACCTATATTCAACATGGAGAAGATGATACCTTTTAGCCATCAATGGTTAAAGAAGAATATCAAGTCAAGAGGTCAAACATTACCAACCGGACCATAGAGATTGATCAACGTTTGGAGGACACCATATTGCAAGTCAAAGAAAAGATGACAAGGAAAAATACTTGGAAACCGTACCTAGTTTCCTAATAGGGGAAAATGCCTCAAACTTCATAGTAGTGGATGGTTGATAAAAGAACAAGTCTAAAGATAAATTCCTCATTTACGAGATGAGAAGATGGAAGGCCAACATCCTTGGAAGGAGTAGGCTTGAATCGTGATTGGATTGTTGTTGACATAGACAAGTCAATTCAACACCCAAGTTGACTTTGATTAAGCTTGGTGATTCAACAATACAACCTAGTTCAATTTTGATTTGAGTTGTTGACTCGACATATCAACATCAACATTGACTTGACAAATCCTCCTGATCGACAAAGACTCTACTCAACAGGAAGTCCAACTATTGTAACAATGATAAGCATTAGTTTTAGATGTCATTATGTAAATCTATAACCAACACAATTATCTCTAACTGAAAGTAATTTTACTTAACAACATCATTCTATAAATACCATCCTCTAAGGGAGGTGAATATCATCTTAGATCTTATATCATCATTGATTTGAACCTAGGTCATTTTTCACACTTTTCAGTGAGGTTTAGAATTTCTTGTTTAGAAAGAGAGAGAGATGGTAAAAGCTTATGATTTAGCTAGGTGATACTTGGATTGTGATTCCTACCCCGTAGTTTTGAATGTTTCTTGGAGAAGCTTCAAAGATTGAGGGAACCTGAGCTTTATACTTGTATGCATATTGTATCAATATCATTTGCAATATTTCCTTGCTTTATGACATATGATTCTATTAAACTTAATTGGCTGATGAAAGTAGTGAATTTTTAAGGACACACACATACACCTTCAACTATAACTCAATTCAACCCACTAATGTCAAGCTCTAGATTTTTTTCGAAAAAAGAAGACATGGTAAGTCACTCAATACAGTGTTGAAAAGAAAAATAAAGATTTTATTCATCACATAATACAACTGTACAACCATAGGTGGTCCAAACAGACTACAAAGCCAATCGACAACAAGGCCTAGATAAATAATGAGAGGTTCATTCAACTACCTCAAAACCCTAACCAAAAAACCTAATTTAGTGTTAATTAAATAACATATTTATTTCCTAATGATTTAACTCTAAAGTCCTAAAACCTTTTTGGATCTTTATGACTATCAATGCCCCTTTGATCTAAAAAGTGTTTGAGAAAGGCATTTAATCAGGTAAAGTGTTGTCAAATCTCCTCCCATGTCCTATACACTAATTCGATGGTGTGAGAGTCTAAACCACCCCCCTGGATATACACTTGTCTTAGACCTGCACTGCTTCCTCTAAAATAAAGCCACCCTTGAAAAGTATTTGAAACATGTGCAACAATGTCCCAACCATGTCAACTATTGCCTAAAACAACCTGTCAATGCCAAAACCTGTAGGATGGATATTATCTTCCATAGCTTGCCACCCACAACTCTGGATGATCTTGCTGAATTCATGAACCATCCAAAACCTCCCATGTCCTGCTCAACACTTGGTAACATTACAAGGGCAACCTTACAATCTGAAGAAGATTGAAAGATGACCTCTATCTTACCCCTATCAAATAAGAACTAGGGAAGATAGCCCCTTGAAACAGAAAGGAGTAGTACAAAACACCATTGTACATCCAGAAGCAGGGTCAAAACAAGAACCTGTAACCAATGTGTTGGAAACTGTCAAAAGAATTATCGACAAATTTCTTGAGATTTCAAACAAAAAATTAAACTCCTCTAGCCCCTTTATTTGTTCAATTCTACTTATGATTTTTCTAGTGATTAAAATGTGTTATTTATGATCTGCATTAACAAATTTCCAAAAGAGTTGGCCTCAACTAGATATAAACCAATGATCTCCCGTTACAAATGTTAGCAAACCAACATGTAAACTAATTAAGCTACATGAATTTGTTAGTAGCTTTTACAAGTCCTTTATAAATACAATTCCAAGTCTTGTAACTCAATATCAAAGTAAAACTTAGTCTTGAAGCTGGTACCTCAATGCTTCCCCCATCAGATGATAGATTGAAATAATGCTTTCAAACTCTTTAACCAACTCAGTGACAAGTGATATCTTTGACAAACAAACATTGGAAAAATGGATGGCGTGCATAAAAATGAATGTTTTAAAACCCTACTAATGCACATAAAGCTGTACAATAGAGAACTGTGGAATATAATATGACAACATGCACGCCCATAACTTGGACTTGTTGCATGTACTTTAACGTACAGGTTCAATGCTTCATTAAATTTTGTCAGGCTTCAATTTCACAATTACTTTGCACCACATCTCTTAATTGCCAATTTGGCACGATTAACATGTCAACTTCCATTTCTGTGGTTTATTCAATGGGACTCTCCACATAGAAGGAGGTTTGTGCATTTGGAGCAATGTCATCAATGTACCATCCAAGTGCAACTCTATCTGTCAAGCGTCGTCCAAAAACTTCATTGAGGGCTATTCAATCCTCATTGCTAGAATTGTGTTATTCCTCAACGTGGTTGCAAATTGGTGAAAGTGCAAAATGAAAAGAAGAAAACACAACACCTCCCTCTCTATGCAATTTCACAAATCACCTTATTGGTTTCATAATGAACTCAATGAATTTATTCGCACATGGTGCCGTCTCTATGGTAACAGAGTGATAAAATTCGATCACATAAAAAATAGATCCAAGTGCACTCCAAAAAATCCAGTGCACAATTAATTTCTTCTCTAAACTTATTTGGTGAGTCATTACATGAGTGTGGGCAAGGCAATATCAAATACCTCAAACATCAGTGTGACAAGGAGCCAAGCACTCACAGGGAGCTCATCATTATAATGTGGATTCTCCATAACTGAATTGGGCTCAATTAAAATAAGACAATTCATATAAAGATGATTGTTTTTCATGTATCCAATATTCCATGAAGCGTTTGGTTCACTTAATATAAATTGAACTTCCTGCTTCAAACATATGATTCACAATGGTGTTTCTCAATAAAAAATATTCAAAATAAATTACAGAAAGTAAGAGTGGTGGCCACATCAATTTCTGCAACAATAAACCATCTTCAATATGTTGTGGCCACATCAATTTCTGCAACAAACTCCATTGATGCTTTCTCAACTCGGTGTGTAGAATCCATCATCTGGGCCCTTTAAATCATATGATCTTTGATACCAATGTTAGAAAAGAAGAACATGGTAAGCCCATTACATAAACAAGGGTGAAGAGAAAGACAAAGATTTTATTAGTAGCTGAATACACTTGTACAACCTTGGGTGGTCCAAACAGACTACACAACCATACAACAACGATACCTCAATAAATAATGAGAGGTTCATTCAACTACCTCAAAACTCTAACCAAAAAACCTAATGTAGTGTTAATTAAATAATACATTTATTTCCTAATGATTTAACTCTAGAGTCCTAGAAACGTTTTTGGATGAATATGGCTAACAGATACAAGTATCAGGGCCAATCTTGTGACCAAGTCTAAATCATATCAATTTGGTATCAGAGCCCACCAAAGGAATTTGTAGAAATTTCCAAGTATGACTATTATTGCAAATTCAGAAATTTCACCTCTTACTAGAGGTTTCCTGGATCTAATCCCTATGATTTTTCTAACCTGTATTTAATTACAGCAGCGTACAATAGCAAATACTTCACTTCCCTTCCATGCAAATCACTAGGCAATTCAAGAGAAAATGTACCAAACTAGTGTACTTCAATGCCAACAAGTTACAACCCTTAGGCACACTTTTCAAGCATATACCAGATCTGAAAATCACTTTATTACATCAGATTTTACAGAAGAAAATATTCTTTCTTATTTTCAAGTTATATGTTCAATCATTTAACAATTTCAGCCCTATGTTATGTCAAATCAGCATGAACAACAAGTGCTGGAAATTACCCTATCAAGAAGAGAATGCAAGATGAAAATCAAATCTGCAATTACACAATTTTAGACAGCTGGAAACTTTATATATATATATAGAAGAAATGAAGTATATGTACATACCACAATTTTATCACAAATCTAGTACAATCTCTAGCTCTCCAAACCCTAGCTAGGGAAAACCACGAAATCCATAGCCACCTCCAAACATCCACAACAGGCTAGCATCAATTCTAGCAAGTCCAAAACATCTCTTACTCTTTTCCTCCTCAATGAAGCATAACAAGTAGCACTAGGGTTTCCAAAACCTTAGTCTTCTTCTCTAACAAGTATCATAACAAGTAGCACTAGGGTTTCACACACGACACATATTCCTCCCCTTGCCTTCGTCACACATACCATCGCCATAAAAAGTGAACGTTTCTCTCCTGTAGGAGATGGGAACTTTGTGAGGCCCTTTGCTACTCCCCAAAATCCTTCTGGCATGCCCTTTTCCTAGACACCACACTACCCTGCTTGACCTTGACCCCCAAACCATGTTTTCCCACACTACCTCCCTTTATGACATTCATGAGAAACCTACCACCCACATCTCCTCCCCTTCCTCCTTATACAATCTTTTCTCTGAGCGTGACATTAGGAGAGCAATCAAAGCTATGAGTACCAATATAGTAGTAGATGAGGAAGGGCTTCAAGCCGAATTCCTTAAACATGTCGTCTAGTCTATTGAGTCTTATATTGCTGATTTATTTAACCATGTGGTATGTTTAGGCTTCCCCCCCCTCCTGGACAAGACACAATATTCATCCAATTCACAAATCGGGGAGTAGTTCCGATCCGAACAACGATTGGACTATCATGGTGGGTTACACATTCTCCAAACTTTACACCACAATCCTACACTAGTGGCTCTCTAAGGAGCTCAAGAGTCGACATATTAGGGCTAGAGGACAAGTCGGTTTTTGCCCAGACTACTAGACGATTGATCACATCTTCACGCTCCAAGCCATTATTGAGGAGGCTCGTCATTGCTCTTTGAAGGTTTACAATTGCTTTATAGACTTCTAGAAAGTGTTTGACATAGTTCAGAGGGAGACATTATTTTAGAGGCTCTACGACATTGGCATATCTAAGACCCTACTGGAAGCCATCATGAGGCTGTATGAGTTAGTTTTGGGACGCCTCAGGATGGCACACAACCTTTCTGACTTCATCTAGAGTACCATTGGGGTAAAAGAAGGGTGCCCCCTCTAACCGAGCCTCTTCAAGATCTATATTGATGAGTCAGAGTCCTTCCTCCATGAGCACATTTAAGAGGGGGATGGTTTTCTTCTACATCAGGTGTTGATTTCCTTACTTCTATTTGTCGATGACTTGGTCTTGCTGGCCTCTACTGCTGAGGGTCTGCAGAGACAAATTGACGCACTAGCTAACTTTTGTGACCTTCGACAGCTGACGATCAACTTGGGTAAAACCAAGGTTTTGATCTTTAGTGCATCGAAGGGCTCTCTTATAGATTTACATTTCTACTACTGGGGGACATAGATTAAGATCACCACAGATTACACTTACATGGGAGTACAATAAAACCGAGGGTTTGTTGGTTGCAAGGAGAGCGGTCTGGTTGTAGTCTAGTCCACCGTTTTTGTAAGGTGTATTATGAGTTCTTTACCCGTGGAACATGATATGTTGGTGTAAATGATGGTTATGTTGAATACAATTTCTCACATATTGTGAATGGTTTAATCAGTGATTTTCCTATGTGCATGGTTTAAGTATGCATTGTAATTAGTTTAGTATAATTTAGCTAAGAGTTGAATATAAAAGTGGCATGTCAGGTGAAGGCCAAGAAGCAGGGAGTTAAGAACTAACATTTGTTGTTGGATGAGCTGAGTTATTATTGAACCCAACCAGTCCAAGCTATGTTAAGGTGTATATGTATGAATATGTTATTTAATGGCTTTAAGTTTAATTGTGTTGTCTCATATGAATGCTAAGTTAAGTTATAGACTGTACTTGTGTATAACTAGAGTAGATATTGCACATATCACATAACCATTGTCTTTATCCAAGGGAGAAACCCAAAGGAGTGTATGAAAATGATTCAGAGCCTTGGTTATGGTGGAGTGGTCTTCATGCAACCTTTGCCTCACTGTATTTAAACTTGTTTGTAAGAGGCAAGTAGGATGATATGTGACAAGCCCTGGGCCTTTTCTAAGTTCCAAGGGGTCTCATCTTGTTTTTTATGTGCTTCTTGTTTGTAATGAAGGAAATCTGCAGTTTTTTCTCTCAATCATTATGCTCCTAAGTTACACGATACAGAGAAATGGGTATGAATTTATCTATGTTGCATGGGGACCCGTCCCCCCCCAAAAAACTCACGTACCTTCATTCCGGGACTTGGGGACCCTTAGGAAACTTACCCAAATCATTGGGGACTCCACTGGGGACTCGAGGACTTGTTGGTCGTCCCCAATATGTTCCGAACAGATTTCAGGGACGTTCTGGACAGATTTTGAGGATGTTCTAGGCTGATTTCAGGGATTTTTTTGGGCAGATTTTGGGGATATTCTGGGCATATATCTTCAGTCTTGAAAATCGTGGAAATTGATGATTGGACAATAAGATCATTTTCCCCATCCATTATTTTTGTATTGCATTGAATCTAAATCTGTTGTAAAAGTTGTAGCTCAAAACATGGGTTTTGTATGATGGGTTTTGATTTGGGTTTTTGGTGATTTAAATATTGTATTTTCAGCAAAAAGGTTACAATAAGCAAAGTGTCCATGTCAAAAAAACAAGAAATGCAACATTTCAAAGGGTTGATCCTTATGGTTACTTCTCTTGTTCTTCTCATTTTTCTGGTCATCTTAGCTTTTACATATTCTACATGGGTTTCGAGGAGTCATTCAATTATAGTGCTTCCACGATTCCAACCTCAAGCATTGTGAAAACAATCAGATAGTAGTGACTTCGATTGGGTACTAAATGTTTGAATAAATTCCTATTCAATCACCTTCTTAATCTGAAATATGAATCTAATCTCTTTACAGAACCAAAGTGTTTTGTAGTGGTTTTCAACACAACCATAAAAATCTGCAAAACCTATTGATAAGGAAATGCCTTTTATGTTTTAACATAATTGTCATTAACAAGAAATACGAGTAAGAAAAACAGCTATAGAGACATTTCTCACTTAAGTTTCCTAAAGCTAAACTACATTTTTCTCTTGTCTAGCAGCCAATAATGAAATGTCACTTGGCTCTTTTTTAAATTGCTCGAGCTTTTTCAGTATTCGCAAGTGTAAGGGCTATATATATATATATATATATATATATATATATATATATATATAT
>ML780703.1:1146632-1167551 GCA_009831015.1 Picea engelmannii | reverse complement strand
ATGGCTATTTTGTATTTTTCATTGGCATTCCCACCTATAGTATCAGTGACTCTAACTTAGTATGTTATTTGATGTTGTAGAGGCCATTTAGAGCCTCATTGATTATGTATTTATGTTCCGATCTCTAGATATGTATTTCACTTTGTGTCGTTTCGATATATTCATGAGCATACTTTGGATATGTTGTCTCTAATTGTCTCTAATGATTTGGAAACATGATTTAAAATCTTAAAAAAATATTTTTTTTCGTTAAAATTTAAATATTTTATTGATTTAAAAAAAAAACAGTTCATTGAAACCGGTTCGACCGGTTTATTACTGGTTTTGGTTCCAGTTCAGGTTGGACCCTCGACCGGTTCTGGTACTGGTTTCGATTTTTAAAACATTGGTGTGAAACGATCAGTCTTTTACACTACTCAACACTTATCGGAACGATTGAAGATGACATGTGGATAATCGATAGCAGAGCTTCTAGGCACATGACTGGAGATCAATCTAGACTCTCAAATCTAAATGAGAAAAAGACCTCGTACAAGGTAGAGGTTGGAGACAAAACCACTTACCCCGTGGAAGGATTTGGACAAGCCGCCATCAAAATGAAAACAGGTAATTATGTTCACTTAAGCAATGTTTTATATGTACCTGGTTTAGAAAAGAATCTTGTATCAATATCTTGCCTAGAAGACAAGAGAAACATAATACCTTTCATGGATGGAAAAGTGTTATCATGGCATAAAGACTCCAGCATAGAGAATGCTAATCAGAAGTCGTGAAGGAAATTTGTACAAACTACTAGAACAAAATGAAGAAGCTCTTGTACATGACGAAGCCAACCCTAATGAACTTTGGCACATAAGGTACGCTCATATTAATTATCAAGCATTACCCTTTCTCAAAATAATGGTTGAAGGAATACCAGAGTTGCAGTCTACACATGAAGGAATCTGCAAAGGATGTGCCCTTGGGAAGAATATCAAGAAACCATTCTCAAGCAACAATAATAGATCTAAGGAGATTCCAGATCTAATACACTCAGATGTTTGCGGTCCAATGCCAGTAAAATATCTAGGAGGATCTTCTTACTACGTAATCTTCATAGATGACTATTCAAGAAAGACTTGGCTATACCTACTGAAGACAAAAGATGAAGTGTTCAACAAGTTTCAAGAATTCAAAGCAGAGATAGAAAACCTCACAAACAAGAAGATCAAGACATTAAGAATAGATAATGGAGGAGAATACACCTCGAAGGAATTCGTTGCATTCTGCAAATCGGTAGGGATTAGGAAGGAGCTGACTATTCCTCATAATCCTCAACAAAATGGTGTAGCAGAAAGAAAGAAAATATCTATTGAAGAAACCATAAAAGCCTTACTGAATGATCAAGGTCTGTCCATGTTCTTATGGGGAGAAGCAGCAATGACAACAATATATGTGCAGAACATAAGTCCTCATCGTATATTGAAGAACATGACACCAGAAGAAGTTTTCTCAGGTAAGAAACCTAATGTGGAAAATCTAAGAATATTTGGATGTCTTCTTTACTCCCACATTCCCAAGGACAAGAGGAATAAACTAGAACCTTCAGGAAAGAAAGGGATATTCGTTGGATATAGTGATTCATCCAAGGCTTACATAATATATATTCCAGAACAACACAAGATCAAGGTCAGCAGAGACATAATGTTCGATGAAAGGATGGCCTTTAGGAAATCCATCGAAGAAAATATATAAGAAGAAGAGATTGAATAACTTAACGAAGAAAGCACAAAAAACGTAAATGACGAAAAGGAACTACCTGATCATCCTATGGAGCCATGTGAAAAGATTGATTCAGATATCGTACCTAAGACTAAGAAAAGACCAGCTTGTCTTGAAGCTACCTTACAAGACGCAGAAAGACTCAAGGTTCCAGAAGGAACATTCAGAAAGAGTAAAAGACCTAAAATATTCTCAAGTTATGCAACATACATGACAAAGCTTCTAGATGAAGAACCTACCACATTTGAAGAAGAAGTTCAAAAGGAAAAATGGAAAGAAGCTATGACAGAAGAGCATCAATCCATTATGAAAAATGAAGTATGAGAAATCGTACCAAGACCTAAAGAAAAATCGGTGGTAACTTCAAAATCGGTGTACAAGATCAAACATGCAGCAGACGGAAGCGTAGATAAATACAAGACAAGATTCGTAGCTAGAGGGTTCTCCCAGAAGGAGGGAGAAGATTATGATGAAACGTTTGCTCTGGTGGCTAGATATACTTCCATCAGAGATATCATATCTCTTCCCACTTCCATGGGATGGAACTCACATCAGATGGATGTAAAGACAACTTTCCTCAATGGAGCTATTGAAGAAGAAGTATATATTGAACAACCTCAAGGGTTTGAGGTACATTCCAGAGACACTCACGCTTGCAGTTTGAAGAAAGCTCTATATGGACTCAAGCAAGATCCAAGGGCTTGGTATGCCAGAATGGAAAACTATCTAACAAGACTTGGTTTCTCCAAGACTCATGCAGATCCAAACCTTTATTACAAAGTCGTGGACAATGCACCTGTGATTCTACTATTATATGTTAACAATCTATTCATAGCAGGTGAAGAATCTCTCATTATCCAGTGCAAGAAGGAATTAGCTTCTGAATTTGATATGAAAGTTCTAGGTCTCATGCACTGTTACTTGGGACTAGAAGTATGGAAGAAGCATGGTGACGTATTCCTTGGACAAGGAAAGTACGCAATAAAGATTCTTCAGAAATTTGGAATGATGGATTGCAAGTCCATGGACACTCCTATGAATGCGGATATAAGAAAAGTGAAAGTTCCATATTCTGATCCAGTAGATCCATCTCTATATCAACAATTAATTGGGTCATTGATGTATTTGGTAAATACTTGACCAAACATTTGCTTTGTCATAAATACACTAAGCCAGTTCCAGGTGAAACCAAGACATGAGCATTGGATAGTTGCAAAGCATGTATTAAGATATATTCATGGAACAATAAATTATGGTTTGAGATATACTGCATCCAACAATATACAGCTTCATGGATTCACAGACTCAGATTGGGCAGGAAGTGCAGAAGACAGAAAGAGAACTTCAAGTATGTGTTTCATCTTGGGCTCCACCATGATATCTTGGGGCAGCAGGAAACAAAAGTCTGTCGCACTCAGCACAACAGAAGCAGATTATATGGCAACATGTGAAGCATGCACTGAAGCAATATGGTTAAGGAAGTTAATCTTTGATTTATTTGATCAGATTCCAGAATCGACCATAATATTTTGTGATAATCAGAGTTGTATAATATTTTCAGAACAACCCATGTTTCATGAAAGGTCGAAACACATTGAGATCAAATACTACTTTATTCGAGATAAATTCCAAGAAGAAGAGGTAAAACTCGAGTATATCCCCACTGATGAGTAGACAACAAACATTATGACAAAACCTCTATCCAGAATAAAGTTTGCATATTTCCGAGAGAAGATGGGGATCATGGAAATAACTCCCTTAGCTAAAAGGGAAGTCTCTCTAGGTTAGGAGGGAACACTAAAATATTATTGAAACATTTATCTTTGTGATTGAAAAATAGTCCAGATTGGACAGATTCTTTCCTGTTCGGAAAGTGGATTGAGATTTTTGACGGACAACAATTTCCCATTGTGGTTAACATGGGAAATGGTCCAAATTGCTGATGTATCATAGACAACAAATTCCCATTGTGGTTAACATGGGGAGTGGTCTAGGGCAGTCTCTCTTCTTGAGGGTTACTCAAGAAGACTGGCCCGCCTCGCCGGACAACGATTTCTCATTGTGTTTAACATGAGGAATGGTCTGTTTTGGAGGTTGATACAGGACAGTCTTTTCCTCTTGTGGTTAACAGAGGAAATGGTCCAGACAGTCATTCCTTAGGGTTTATACATTCTCTCCAGGGTGCACTTTGATTAGTGTAGGAGGAATGGCCCAGGGTGGGGAATGGTCCGGGCTCAACAATCAGGGACAGGCATTCCTTAGGGTTTATACATTCTCTCCAGGGTGCACTTTGATTAGTGTAGGAAGAATGGCCCAGGGTGGGGAATGGTCCAGGTTCAGAAGACAGGAAAATTATTCTTCCTTGTTTGAGAAGAATAGTCCAGATATCTCATTGTTTTACTCTGAGGGCAGGTATTCTTTCATATCTCACAGACGTGAGTGAAATATTGGCCCAGATGATTCCGTTTATTTTAAACAATATTTTTCTGTGCAGGTTGGCATTAGATGATTGTTATGGAGATTGCTTGTCTCCATATAGTAGAGATATACTACTGTGGTAGATTTGTTCCACTGTTTGTGACTATGTGTCACGGTTTGAGTAGTTGTGTACTACCATGGATAAACACAGGTGTGTTCTATCAATTGATATTGTACCAGTTGTCATAGGAGATTATCCAGTTGGATAATAATGACGGTGCTCGTGATACTACCAGTTGAATGGTCTGTTTATGCTCAATACCATACCTCCCTAGCTAGGAGGGAGTGTTGATATTATGGTAGCTTCGGGAGGTATGAACCTCTATTGTGACCTATGACGAGATTAGAATATTCTGGAAGGAAGCAAAGAAGTAAAGGAAACCCTAGACGAGATGTTGGTTGCAAAAATATAATTAATGTGAATTAATTAGTACCCAGAAAGAGAAGTTGGCCCCAGTAAGTCTACCAGACCACTATAAATACAGGGCGCCCGTTCTCATTATTCACAATTCTTAGAATTGCAGAGAGTAGTTTCTGCGCACTGCAGTTGGTAGTTTTGTGCGCAAGTTTCTGGGGAAGCTGTTGCGCTAGTTTCTAGGTGGGACTATCTGATCAGCTTGGTTTCTATTCTTGCTTGGTGCATTAGCCTTTCTTGGCTATTGATTTCTACCAGTATTCTTCTCTGTCAAGGTCAAGGTGCTTGGAGGGTGGCTTCGGCCTATGGTTGGGTGACAAGGGTATTGTCAATGGTAAAACAAGCACAATCTTTCATATTCTAACACTCCATGGTCTTCAAGGGTTTTCAACATAACCACTCAAGAGGTTGCCCACTAGAGAGGTGGGGGGTATTTTCATCTAGTCCTTTCATCGACACCTCTACTCCTTTAGGTATTTGTCGTGAATGGACCACAAGAATACTACCTCTTTGAATGAAGGTGAATGCCTCTGATGCACCAAGATCTTCTCCTTGAACCTCATGCTAAAGGGTGAATAATGGGAACATGGGCCACTCAACACCTTCCGCTCAAGCTCTATTGTTATGGTATTTAACAAAACCTTTGGTTTGAGTATTTTGTCAAACAGTTGATGGAAATCCTTTGTTCTCACTAATAAACCCTTTCTTTGTTGGTTGTAGCTTAATTCTGATATAGAGTTTTTATCAAACAGTTTGTGAGCATACTCCAATCCTCCATGTAACACTTATGTTGGTTGTTGTTTGTTTATGGATTTATTGTTTTGGTTTTCTTATGTAGATTTCAGGATGAATGATGTTTACTTGCCTCCAATAAGATTCATGTTCAGACTATCTATTTCAGCAGAGTTTACAAGGAAATAACCAACAATTTAACACACATGACAACAAGGAAAAATGCATACAAAGATTTGGTTTTTATTGCAATAATCTGACCTGTTACAAGCTGGCCATATTATAGGTTCAAATCGCCCTCTTCTGGATAGGAATGGATGCCCACAATGTCAAATTCGACTCATGGAAAATGCAGTCCACACTACTCATAAAATGATGTAGCTCTGTTTTATTATTTGTTGTGTTTGATACAAGCTGGAAGAATAGCAAGAGTATTGTGGTAGTGGCTGTAGGTTTCCCCAAACAATTGGCAGCCAATACACTTGATGAAATAAGGGATTAACTCCCTTCAAGGGTTTTGCAACCATTATTGTAACAATACACCCTCCTTTAGCACTATACAACCCTTCACAATCAACAATACGCCCTTCACTATTCAAGTGCTTCTTCCTTAGAGACAAATGTGCCCTCCTCTAATCCTGTGCACTCTGCATGAGATATCCAGCCTTTAAATCGAGAAATAATGGCCCAGAAATCGGCCCCTGCCTTCAATAATTCGCCCAGCTAGTAAATAAACATTCTCTCAGCCCAAAATTCGCCCCAACAGTGAGGTATTCATCCCATGATGAAAGAAAATGACCCAACACTTCATAAACTCGCCCAACTGCATAAGAAAGACGCCCAACAAGTATTTTCGGTTCAGATCTAGATTAGAGTGCGCCCAAATAGTGAAAGAATGCACCCAGCAGGACAGGAGCCCGTCCCACAATCATTAATTTTCCCCCACACCCTAAAATCTCAGCCACAACTCGATTAGAAGTATAATCTTCCCAATGAAGAGATCAAAGTGATTTTTTCCCACAAAATAACTAGCTAGGGTGTATCATTGGAAACCAATCCTAGGATTTGTCACCAAAATCCCCCACAAAATGAGTAGCTAGGTGTCTCGTTGGAAACCAATCCTAGGATTTGTCACCAAAACTCTCCAAACCCCAAGTTCTAAGAGCTCTCCAAGCCAAGAGGACGAATACAAAATAATTAATCATGATGAGTGATGAGAGAATAGAGGTCCCTATATTTCCTTTATACCCTTGAATTTTTCTTTATTTTATTATTCATTGATTAAATCACTTAATTAATTAATTAACCATTTTAACATTAAAAAATGATTTAACTATTCTTATGGATTTTTCGGTCACTGAAAGTCACTTCTCATCATCTTATCCTGTAATGCTATTTCTCCCAATTCCGATGAGCTATTACACTAAGAGGTTTCTCCAAGTACTATGCACATTATGACCTTCTTAGTGAATTTAATTAAAATATGACCCATAATAACTCAAAATTACGGAAATCGTCGGAATGCAACGGAACCAAAGCCAAGTTGTGCGAAATGGATCCCGGTGATGAATATGATGAACAATGCAATTCGAGCCCAATAAAACCCCTCAATATCTCTTGAACTTATTGTCACCTCTATCTGGCTACTCTGGTAGGCATAACACTCTGTAATGTAATAATGTCCCAAAATAGGGACATTATAGTCCTCCCTGATGAAATATTGTTTGTCCTCAAGAAATAACTGAATCCAACTACCTATGATATCGGGGTTCCATATCCACCAGTGTGACACAAGGTAGAATCCCCTCAAGTTGTGGAATCTCCAAGTTCTCACCACGCATGACACCCAAATGCCCATGATGAGTAGAATGATCAATGGCCAAAGAATCTCAGTCAATTCCCCAAGCAACCACTCTACTCGAAACTCAACGCCATCAAACATTAAACTATCACACTACAATCCCTGGATCCCATATCAAAATGTGAACTACAATGCCTCGTGAAGGAAAGTCCTGCAACATATCAACACCTTGAGTCTCCTGCAAATAACACACAGTCTCAACCCGAAATGAGTCTATAGAACCTTCTAAGAAGTCCTCTTACATTTATTATATCTAATTACCCATTTATTATATCTAACTACCATAGTGGGCCTTATTTAATAATATAGTGGACCTAGTCCACCTTACATTGAATGACCTCCACTATTATCACTATGGGCCCTCTAGGGCCCCCCACTACCTCTCTAGCTACCTTACATCATCCATGACCGTACCAAACCCAACACGACCTCCACTAACTGAACTTGATGCTGCCATAGTGAGGTATTTCAAGACCTCAACCAATAACCAACAAGTGACGTGTTCCCCCCAATACTGAAGCTCACTGGAAAGTCAAAGTGACTTCCTCTTGCAAAGATCCACTCGTCCCCATCAGTCAATAAAATGTTCAGCCCTATAATCCCAGGTTCCCATGCTAGTCTCTGATAGGGACCATCATGTTGATGTTGCACAAGAGAACTTCCATGAGGTAGGAGAATGCATGAATGACTCACACTTATTGAAAATGTTTAAACTCGCTGCTGATGTGGGGATTTATTTAATGTTGGAGAATATCAAAGATGTGTCATTGTGACTAAGTGGACATATGTTGGTGAGAATGATTTCATCAACTCATCATATTCACTCACAGATTCTTCAAAGGATGATGTCATCAACTCATCATTTTTATTACTGTTTTCATCGACCCAGTCTAAATCATAACCACATCCTAAATACCCAGTGGAACTTCTTAAATGAGGCCACATTACATTTATTCCATGCTAACTAACTAGTGGGCCTTATTTAATAATAACAACCATAATGGACCCAATCCACTTTACATTGAATGTCCACCATAACTATACCATTACTAGTTTAATGGGCCTTTTCCCCCTAGCTCCACCCCCCGAATCCAATCCAATTTAGATTGCATGACCACCAAAACTATACCATCACTAGTCTAATGGTACTTTCACCCCCCTCCCAACACCCCTCGACCATTACACCTCTAAGAAGGATCCCAACATTCCATACCCCTTTGAAAAGCGTTTCCCTCAATGCTTGCAGTGTGGATGTACAACAATAAATGAGGGTCCCATGTATGGTTTATAATCACAAATATGAAGTAGTCCAAAGAGATAGGGTCCCATGTGTAAGGGTTTGTCTCAATTCTCCAGTAGTCCAAGAAGTTTGTCCATAAATCTAGGTCCCATGTACGAGTGATGACCACGATGCTAAAATAGTTAGTGTCCCATGTGCAAGTACTAATTGCAATGCTAAAGTAATCCAAAAAGCTCATCCATAAACTTGGATCCCATCCCTGGTAGTTCACTTTGACACCCAAATGATGATTCTTGAGCTCAACTAATGGTCAAGTATGTACTCAAAATTCCCACCACAGTCATGTGGATCCAAATAAATAGAATCCAAAAGATCATCCACATGGTTGTAAGAGATCAATTCGGGAGCTGAAAGGAACATTACCATTTAAGATTTTCCAAGATGAACACCAATAGCCATCATCGGCCCATAAGTAACCTCAAAGACATTATATACATCAGGTGGAGTAGAGGCATCAAAATGGAAAGTGAAAGTAGTTATCTTCCAAGAAAAGACTATTATTCATGTACCAACCATCACAATCATGGTTTGAATCCCACCAAGAAAATATATCTCATTTATAATCTTCACTAATATCATGACACACTTCAAGAAGTTGTCAGCTCTCCTTAAGCTCTCGTATTATGTGTGCAATTTGATCCTCCAAATTTGTTTCCATTCTTTGGATCTATGAGGCTTTGGGGGCATTGAATATTGATCAAAAGAATAACATAAAATCAAATAAAACCCCCAAAAATCCTCTATCCAATGACATTGGTCTAGTTGCAATATGGGCGCTCTGTCAAAAGATATAATCTCTACAATATTGATGGTTCTCACAAAAAGGACCCTAGTTTAACTTACTTTAAATCAACGATATCTCCAAGAGCGACGACTTCGATTGGAACCATTTTTTTTTTTTAAATTGGATGTTTTTCAAGAGGAATTGAAATCTAGACTTGGTTTTCCCATATTATGCACATAAAGCTACAGGAATATATCTGAATGTTTTTGCCTCTTTTTTCTTAGGAAAAAAATATACAAAAAGAAGGAAAACAAATTCTTCCACTTTCTTTCCCAAGAAGGAGATCGAATACCAATTGTTATCTACCTTGGTTATAAAAATTAAATCACATATAATATATCCAAGCTTAAGATTGCAAATACCAATTGTTATCTACCTTAGTTATAAAAATTAAATCACATATAATATATCCAAGCTTAAGATTGCAAAATCCCATTTACTTGATTATATAAAAATATCCTTCAGACATGGAAACACTATACAATGATCCTTTTGGAAGAAATCCACTATTGTCCACTTGCCTCTTAAGGTAAGGTGACCTCTCATTGAGCTAAGCTCAAACACAAAATACTTCAATACATATCCATAAGGACTATGTCTCTCCTTATAGCTAACTAGAGAACCCTAATCATAACCACCTCCTAATTACCTAATGGACTTTCTTTAATGAGGCCACATTACATGTATTCCATTCTAACTGACTAATGGATCTTATTTAATAATAACATCCATAATGGACCCATTCCAATTTACATTGAATGACCACCATAACTATATCATTACTACTCTAGTGGTCCCTTTGGCCCCCTAATTACACCCCTAGGGAGGATCCCAACATCTAGCCATCAACCATTGTGGCACTCACTTCTCCTCAATAACACAATGAAAACATTTAAGGAATCTCCTACAAGGCTCTAATCTCACTCACGCCAACCCATTTATCTCATGACATAGCCAATATGCTCACTATTGAGCACTCTATGCCCTCATCTAGACATCAACTGTCATGAGCTTCTCTTCTATGTCATATCACAAGGGAGATCTCCCTTTTATCTACTCCATAGTCCCTTGGATATCTTCTTCCCTTCCAATGTAGGAAAAAAAAGTCCAACAATATTGGTTTCACACTTTGAATGACCTAAAGGAAACCACTCAGTTCAAAATATCCATGACCAACATTAACAAGGTTGCAGGTTTTAATGGTGTTTACTTTAGCTCTTGTGGACATTCCAACCATGGTTTTTCCTTCAAAACTATCCAATTTCATATCATTTCTTACAAGCAAATCCCTCACTCCCCATAGTTTTTTCCTAGCCATAATTCCATGGGGATTTTTCCTTGTTTGCATGCGTAAAAACCATGTTTCCACACAAGTTCCACCATGAACAATGAGAAGAAGAGAATTTGGATAGGAAAATGGATAATGCACGTGGGAAAGAAATGTTCTTAGGTAGAATCGAGAGTCTAAGAATCATTCATGAATGAGGGTGAATAATGGTTTCCCCCCAAGTTTATTCTACATAAGACAAGTGTGCCCTTTCGGCCAAGAAGCATGAGGAAACATCCAAAAGAACACCCAATTAAAAGATGAGTGGGAAATATTTTTAAGGAATCATGGGCAAGTAAGTTTTTACTTCAAAGGACAAGTGTCAAACCATATCACCCATGCAGCCCCTTTCCTCTTTCGCTCTTTATATGGTATCATGGTCCCCTTGTTACTTCTCAAGCAACCTTTTATGTGGATAATATATTACCATTATCGTATGATAAGGACACCATGGAAATCATAAAAATCACATCATAATCCTTTCCCACAATGGAAAGCCATCTAAAATTCAATAGTCAGATCACTAGGAACATTTACAACTCATTGACCTTATTTATACACAACAACATCGCACTGTGACCACTATTTTACAAACGTGGCAAGAGAGACAACTATGTTACAAATGTGGCAAGAGAGATGACAACATGGAAATAGAGACAACAATGTGGCAAGAGAGACGTCAACGTGGCAATAACGAAGTTATCGGGCAATATGGAAAAAAAAATTATTTTATTTTTATTTTTCGACAATATGGTCAATTTTGTCCATAACGTCGCAAATATAACGTCGAAATTTTTACAATATGTACTAGTGATTACAAAACTTGGTTATGCTACTTAGTTTGAATTTTATGCCCCTAGACCAAATTGCAAACATGTCCCTGAATCACTTGAGGATGCGAGTTGCAACTCGCGATAAAAATCTAATCGAGCCTCGGATAGACGAACCATTGTTTTCATTCTATTCCTGGCACTAGGTTTCAACTAGGAGGACCCCTCCACTGTCATTTTGTTTCCAGGAAAGTCATTTGTTGGAGGATCTCAGGAACTAGTGTTTTCCTTAGTGAGGAATCGCACAATTTTGGAATAAGAGGCTGATTTTGAAGAAAAATGTGTCATGTGATTGTGGGTAGTGTAGTCACATGAGCCTCAGCCAAAAATATGTGAAAGAGATTGTAAAATTATCTTATGCCAATCGGTTTGGATTTTATGCCCCGGGCCAAATTGTCAACATGTCTCTGAATGACTTGAGGAGGTGAGTTGCAAATCGCAATAAAACTCTAACCGAGCCTCATATGGAAAACCTCTTGGTTGCATTGGATTCAAGGCACCGAGTTATAGCTAGGGGGTGCCCTCCATTGTCATTTTGTTGCTTGAAAAAGCATTTTTGGAGGATCTCTAGAGCTAGGGTTTTTCTTAGTGAGGCATAGAGCAATTTTTTAACAAGTGGTCGATTTTGAAGAACTTTGTGTCAGAGAATTTTGGGTAGCGTGGTCATGTGAGACTTGGACAAACAAATGTGTGGGAGCTTACATAACTCCTTTATGTCATTCATTTTGGATTTTATGCTCCTAGAACAAATTCCCAACATGTCCCTGAATGGCTTGAGGAGGCAAGTTGCAACTCGTGATAAAAATATAACCGAGTCTTGGATGGAAGAACCATTGGTTTAATTGGATTTGAGGCACTGATTTTCAGCTAGGAGGACCCCTTTGTTGTCATTCTGTTTCCTAGAAAAGTGTTTGTTGGAGGATCTTAGGAACTAGGGTTTTTCTTAGTGAGGCACAATACAATTTATGAACAAGAAATTGATTTTGAAGAACAATATGCCAAGAGATTGTGGGTAGTGTGTTCATATGGGCCTTGGCCAAACAAATGTGAAGAATATTATGGAATTTTGTTATGCAACTCCATTTGGATTTTATGCCCCTGGACCAAATTATCAACATGCCCCTAAATGGCTTGAGGAGGGGAGTTGCAACTCGCGATAAAAATCTAACTAGGCCTCAGATGGATGAAATGTCGGTTGAATTGGATTCAGGGTACTAGGTTACATCTAGGGGGACCCCTCCACTGTCATTTCATTTCCTGAAAAAGTGTTTGTTGGAGGATCTCTGGAACTAGGATTTTTCTTAGTGAGGCACAATGCAATTCCTGAACAAGTGGTCGATTTTGAAGAACATTGTGTTAAGCGATTGTGGGTAGCGTGGTCATGTGGGCCTTGGAAAAATAGATGGGAGGGAGCTTATGAAACTCTATTATGTCGTTCAGTTTGGATTTTATGCCCCCAGACCAAATTTTCAACATGTCCCTAAATGGCTTGAAGAGGCAAGTTTCAACTTGGGATAAAAATCTAACCGAGCCTCGGATGGAGAAACCATTAGTTGTACTAGATTCAGAAAAGGCAAGGAAATGCAAGCCAAGGAAAGGAAATGCAATGAAAGGCAAGGAAATGAAAGGAAAAGAAATGCAAGACAAGGCAAGGAAAGGCATGACAAGACAAGGCAAGGGAAGATAAGGTCAGGAAAGGCAAGCCAAGCCAAGACAAGACAAGACAAAAAAAGGTAAGGTAAGGAAAGGAAAGGCAAGCAAGGAAAGCCATGGAAATACAAGGAAAGGAAAGGAAAGGAAAGCCAATCCAAGCCAAGACAAGGCAAGGTAAGGAAAGAAAAGGCAAGAAAAGGAAAGGCAAGGATAGGAAAACAAGGCAAGGCAAGGCAAGGCTAGGAAAGGATAGACATGGCAAGAAAAGACATGGAATGGAAAGGCTATGCAATAGAAGGAAAGGAAATCAAAGCCAAGCAGAGGTAAGATAAGGAAAGGAAAGCAAAGGCATGGAAAGGCTAGGAAATCAAGGCAAGGAAAGGTAAGAAAAGGAAAGGCAAGGCTAGGTAAGGCTAGACATGGCGTGGAAAGGCTAGGAAAGACAATCCAAGCCAAGCCAAGCCAAGACAAGGAAAGGATGAGCTAGGAAATAAAGACAAGGAAAGGCATGGAAAGATAGGGTAAGGCAAGGAAAGGCAAGCAAAGCAAAGGCTAGGCTAGGCAAGAAAGGAAAGGAAAGGAAAGACAAGTAAAGGCAAGGCAAGGATAGGAAAAGCAAGGCAAGGAAAAGTAAGGAAAGGTTAGGAAAAGCAAGACAAGGAAAGGAAAGTAAAGGCAAGACAAGGAAAGGAAAGTAAAGGCAAGATAAGGCTAGGCAAGGCTAGACATGGAAAGACAAGACATGGCATGGAAAGGCTAGGCAAGACAAGAAAAGGAAAGACAAGCAAAGCTAAGGAAAGGAAAGGCAATTCAAGGCAGGGAAAGGAAAGGAAAGGAAAGAAAAGGCAAGGCAAGGAAAGGCTAAGCAAGAAAGGAAAGGAAAGGAGAGGCTATGTAAGGCTAGACATGGCAAGACAATACATGGCATGATAATTCTAGGAAATACAAGGCAAGCCAATCCAAGCCAAGCCAAGCCAGGACAAGGCAAGTTTGGGCTAGGTAAGCAAGATAAGGCAAGGCATGGAAATCCAAGGCATGGAAAGACAAGGCAAGGAAAGGCAAGGAAAGGCAAGAAAAGGCAAGTCAAGGCTAGGCAAGAAAGGCATGGCAAGGATAAGAAATCAAGGCAAGGCAAGGTTGGGCAAGCAATTCAAGGCAATGTTGGGAAAGAAAGGCAAGGAAAGGGAAGGAAACACATGGAAAGACAAGGCAAGGCAAGGCAAGGAAACACATGGAAAGACAAGGCAAGACAAGCCAAGCCAAGCCAAGCCAAGGCAAGTCAATGCATGGAAAGAGAATGCAAGGAAAGGCAATGCATGGAAAGACAAGGCAAGGCAAGGCAAGGAAACACATGGAAAGACAGGGAAAGGAAATGAAAGCTAAGCCAAGCCAAGACGAGGAAAGGATAGACATAGTTCCATAAAACAAAAATGAACCACAACATACAACAACACCATAACAATCATAAAATGAAGCGAAGATTTCAATCATTCATAAATCTAAAATATTTGTTCAATTATTCCTTTTACACATTAATTATTTTCCAATGACATCATTTGTATCATCTTGCTAATGCTTATTACATATGTTTGAAAATTTAACACCTTGTAAGGCAAGGCAAGGCAAGGCAAGACAAGGAAAGTAAAGGCATGGGAAGATAAGGCATGGAAAGGCAAGGAAAGACAATGCAATGCAAGGCATGGAAAGACAAGGAAAGGAAAGGTAAGACATGGCAAGGCACGACAAGGTAAGGCAAGTCAAGGTAAGAAAGGAAAGGCAAGCAAAGGCAAGGAAAGGAAAGCAAGGCAAGGCAAGAAAAGGCAAGGCTAGACATGGAAAAGCAAGGCATGATAAGGAAATGCATGAAAGAGAAGGAAAGGTAAGTAAAGGAAAGAAAAACAAAGGTAAGGCAAGGCAAGGCAAGGAAACACATGGCAAGGCAAGGAAGGGAAAGGCAAGGTAAGGAAAGGAAAGGGAAGCAAAGGAAATACAAGGCAATGAAAGTTTAGGCAAGCAAGGAAAGGAAAGGTAAGGCATGGAAAGATGAGGAAAGGAAAGGAAAGACAAGACAAGGCAAGCAAAGGCAAGGCAAGGCTAGGCAAGCAAGGAAAGGAAAGGAAAGGAAAGGAAAGGAAAGGCTAGACATGGTTCCCTAACAACAAAAATGAACCCCAAAATACAAGAATACCATAACAGCCACAAAATGAAGCTAAATTTTCAATCAATCATAAATCTGAAATATTTGTTCAATTATTCCTTTTACATACCTTTGGTCACTCAAGTAGACCATCGGGATCACTTATAATATTGATGGTCTCCATTAACTCATGCTCATAGTAAGTCAAGAAGTACCATACCTTTGATGAGTTCTTACTTGGCATGGTTTGTAGTTGGAGCTTTGTACTAATAACCAAGTTCCTAAAGTTGTATACAACTTCACCTGGTCTATAATCTTGAAATGCACAACCATATTTATTTTTTGTTCTTTCATCCTGTTTCATATATTCTCCTTTAATAACCATCGACCCAATCAGAAATTCAATTACTTTAGAGTTTGTTACTAAGATAATGAGGGTTTTCTTTCCCTCTAAGAAAAGTGCCAACCAATAGTCAGTACCCCATTCATTACCTCTTGGGGAAACCACTGCATATATGTTCCCTACAAAAAATGGAGTGCCAATACGTGGGTCCATTAAATGACCAAAGCATAAAACATTGATGCTAGTTATTCAAAATTAAATAGAAGGTTTCACTAAACCTGACAGTACCAGATCTGAGACGTGATCATAATTTGCTGTAATATTTGATTGTTCCTTCTCCAAGTGGGATAATTCCATAGTTATACATTGACCAATGGGGAGTGATACACGATCAAATATATCAACCCGGTCTATGGATTCACAATCATCCCATTCATTAGTGCTACCTAGACCATAGAAGCAAGAGAGTTTTATCATCCATATTTCAATTTTTGCATTGTTTGATGTTCGAACTGAATGGAATACACGAGTGCCCTGGATTGTTTTTCATTCATACCACTGTGATCGATCTACATCAACCACTTCCCAAAAATATCTATGTACATTTCCTTTCCTAGGTGATTGGTATTTAGGGGTTCTTTTTCCCTCACCCATTAATGAAGAACACCATTCAACAATGGATTTTACATCTCAAATGAGGGAAGTAGTTGTGAACTTGATTTCTTTCCTCTGTAACTGTCCTTTGATGCATGCACCTGCTCCATCATGCTCCACTTTCCCATGCCCAAACTTGAAATGTTGGAGTTTTAATGATGTTCAATTACCTTCAGTTTCTTTACAAATTTATATGAATTGAAGCATGAACCATGAACAATAACAACAATAATAACCAAGATCACAAGAAGAATAACCATGCACAAAGACACAAGTACAATAGAAAATGATAAGACAAAATGATTATGATATATTGATATATTATTACAATAATGAGTGTTCCATATATAGAGAACATATGGTGACCATCCATGAAAGGATGTGTCCCTTAGATAATAAATAACTACTTATTTATTATATATATTTATAATAAATATTCTTAAATATGCGTCTCAATGAGGGGGACATTCTTCATCATGCCAAAGTTTGTCTCTGAAGTATACAAACTTCACCCTAGACTCATGACACTTTTCTTTTAGTTTTGGGAGATGTCTCTCTCCCATATAAAGCAAGGGGAAAATCCTTCTACAACTCTCCCTCTGAGCCAATTGACTTTCTCTAAGATCAGGCTCACTCTTAGTTCACATGTGATATCATATAGCATATTGAGCCTTTATCATTCCTTTTCAAATCAACATGACTAGGACAAAGACCACACTAGGGTCATTCACCACAGGTACACCCCTGTGAGTGAATTTAATCTTGATGCTAATTGACGTGTGGAAAGCACCTCAAGAACCTTGATTCCATATTATTCCTTGTCATGATCAAGGAAGGACTACGTCTGGGCCCATTTACCACAAGTACACATTTGTGATAAATGCATCCTATCTCCTTTGGTCTATAGCCCAATCTAGGAGAAGGTCTTCCTGATCCTTACTTGGGACATTGTAGCAAAAGTTCTGTCACACATGGCACTCCCATGTGGAATTCTAGAGGCTACTCCCTCTAGAAACACTAGGGTAAACTCCCCATTGTGTGTGATATCAAGGTCAACTTCCTTGACATATCCTCATGTGATCTCCACAAGGGATGTGTCCTCGTGTGCTCTCCACAAGGGACATTGGGATATAATCCCAAACCCACTTATCCCTCTCAGATAAGTGTCCTCACAGATCAACTCAACTCATTCATAGAGGAGTATGACCTAGAGAATGGTCATGAATATGCAAACATCAACACTCCTTCTTAGCTAGGGAGGAATTCTCTGCCATGCCAAGTCTATCACGAAAGTACTAGAACATCATCCTGGTAAGGGGTTTGGTAAGAACATCAGAAACATGCTCATTTGTAGGAAGATACTGGACCAATACTATCTTCCTCTGCACCATGTCTTGGATGTAATGGTAGTTGATCTCAATGTGTTTCAATTTGTCTTGAAACATTGGATTCTATGAAAGCTTCACACAACTATGGTTATAACAATGAATAACGGTGGAATCCATAACATATCCAAATAAATATGCAAGGATATTGTGAATCGACATTGCTTCATGGACTGCCACACTCAATGCAATGTAATCTGCTTCTGCGGTGCTCAAAGCCACATAAGTATGTTTCCTGCTACACCAGGAAACCATAGCATATCCAAAAGTGAAGCAACACCCGAAGGTGGTGTCTCTTCTTGTTCACTGCGCTCCCTTCCCTATTAGAGTCAGAGTATCCCTACAATATCATGTCAATACTAGAATTATATCTCAGACCATGTCCAATTGTGCCTCGCAGGTATGTCAACACATGCTTCGCAAAAATACAGTGTGTTTGTCTCGGCTGACTCATAAACTAGCTAAGTGCACTCACAACATAACAAATATTTGGTTTGGTGTTAACTAGATACATCAATGATCCAATCAACTGTCTGTAAGGATTCAGATCAATCTCACCAGAATCAAAAGAATACACTCTTAGTTTCTTCAAATTCATCACCATTGGTGTAAGCATGGGCTTATAGTTCAACATCTCAAACTTCTTCAATATCTCAACTATTTACTTCCCCTGACTTAGGAATATCTCATCAGTACTTTTCCATACCTCTAGTCCCAGGAAGTATTGCATCATACCAAGGTATTTCATCTCAAACTCATAGGCCAATGCATACTTGCATTCAAAAATAAGGCTCTCTGTACTGGTGATGAATAAATCATCAATGTAGAGGACCAAAATCAGGGACCCACCATTAACAATATTGTAGTACAAGTTGGGATCAAAAACACTTTTGTTGAAGCCAAAAATCATCAGGTTTCCATCAATCCTCACATACCAAGCTTGAGGTGCCTACTTGAGTCTATACATGGCCTTCTTCAACCTACATACATGAGACTCCTTCTCATGTATCATGAAACCATACATCTTCTCGATGTATACTTCTTCCTCAATATCTCCATTGAGAAAGGTTGTCTTCACATCCATCTGATGTAGTCTCCAACCCATGGATGTTATACGATAGAAGTTTGTCGAGCAACATGAGAAAATGTCTCCTCATAATCTATTCCCTCCACCTAAGAGAATCCTCTAGCAACAAATATCACTTTGTGATTCTCAATGATCCAATCAGCTGTGTGTTTGATATTATATATCCACTTGGAATTTACTACATACATCCCCTCATATCTTGGAACAATATCCCACACAACATTCTTCATGATGGACTGATACTCCTTCATCATGGAATCTCTCCATATTGGTTGACTAGATGCCTCCTCATAACAAGAAGGCTCAGAATCAATGATGTGGATCATAGTTGCATCATAGAATGAATATATTTGAGGTATCTTTCTCTCTCGAAAGGTACCACGAGGAGTTTCATGTCCTTATGTCTACTGCAGAGTTTGATGAGCCCATGCAGGTCTCTTTCGACCTACTGCAATATCTTTGGGAACATCAATTGGAGCTATAGGATCAACGTGATCAATTAGATAAATAGGCTCAATTGTCTCCCTCTGAACTGTTGGAGGGTGAGGGGCAGAAGTCACCATCTATTCATGTATCTCACTATCAATCTCCATTTGAGATCGTCTAGATCTCTTGAAGGCTACCTCCTCCTCAAAGGTAACATATCTTCTCACCTAAATTTGTCTCTAACTAGGGATGTATATCCAGTATGCCTTCAAAGAATCACTCTACCCCACAAATGTACCCTTTCTTCTTGAAGGGTCTATCTTGGTCCTTTCACTACTACATATGACCAAATTTTCCATGGTTTTTCATTGCTATTGCCACACATATCCATCGCACTTTCCACAAAAGAAAAGACTATTTTTCGTGGAAATTTTTTCGTTGCTATATCCATGAACCATGTTTTCGTGGAAATAGCGATGACATAAGGCCACCGTGTGTCATAATCCTCAAGATAGGTTTACCTTGAAAAGTGTGACAATAATGACAAAACATCATCGCAATAAGGATGAAAAACCGTGCCAAAGTAAAAAACTAACCAACAGCTTACGAATCATATGCCATATGTGACGCAGACGTCACCTTCTACCTCGGCAAAGGCTCTGCGCTGAACTCCTGGTCTTAATGGATCGTTCTAACTTCACCTTCGAATTGAAGTGTCTCTTTCGATTCCTCACTAGAATATCTGCAAAAAAAAACCCAATTCACAGGTCCTTCCTTTTCCCTTTGTCACAACTCCTGCGTATACCTGGTCTCTTCTCGACCGAAATTTCGGATGTCAGGGATTCACGATCCCTATTGTTGAGAACCTTAGCCTTTTCGATTCCCCAATTTTTGATATCCCGAAATGCCAGAACGGATTCAACAGTGGTTAGTCTCCGTGGCTACCTTTTGGTCCACGTGACCACTATTCCATATGATCACAGTCCTAAGTCTTTCGCGATTTCGGGCTTTTGAATGCCGAAACGCATGGACCCCTTTGTCGTCAGGATTCCTGATCCTCCGAATCCTGATTTCCTGAAATGGTCTCCCTTTCAGGATCGTCCCTCGAAGACCTAGATTGTTTCCACACGTCCCCTAGGGATGGACGGTCCTCGTCACCTCGCGGTTTCGGGAACTAAAATTCTTATGGGTTCTCTTCCTCAGAACTCTTGAAGTTCCAATTCCCGACCTCCTATATGTTGAATGACGTCAGCCGGCCCCACACCGAAGCTTTCCACCTTATCGGGGTTTCAGACTTTGCGGATCCGAAATGTGTGTGCTTCCTGTCTTCAGGATTCGCGAAACGCCGAATCCCAAAATGTCGATGGCTTCTGATCTCCACCAAGTTTTCCAACCGATGAACGGTCCTCAACCATTCATGATTTCGCGAAGTCAAATGTCGATGTCCTCCTGTCCTCTTGAATATTGAAAATTCGACATGCGAAATGCCGATGGGCTCTTGATTATTGCCACCTGTTTCAACTAATGGACGATCCTGATTCAATCTCAGGATTTCGCGACTTGCGATTTCCCGATGTTGTAGTTTCTCTGTCAACTTAAAACCCTGGTGTTATCACTCCAAGAAACCCTTTGTGGTTGTAGACCAAAGGTGCTTGGTAACTTCAAGTAAAAATGTTTTTTGTGTTTTGTGTAGATTGATCAGTGGGATAACTCAATTCAAACATGGTATTCAGACAGTCAAGATGA
>ML780703.1:1115459-1140244 GCA_009831015.1 Picea engelmannii | reverse complement strand
ATCCAAATTATTTTTAAGTCAAACCAAAATCTAAAATTTTGCAGCTAAAAGACTCAACAATGAATTGAGGAAACTATGAATAGCCATGCTATCCACCGTAAAACCCAACCAAAATGATGGTGCTATTTTGGGAGTTAACACCTGGTAGCCGAAATACCGACGGGTTCTTGATCTACACCATGTGTCCCGACAGATGGATGATCTAGATCAATATCGGGGTTTCCACTATGAAGTGACCCGATCTCCTGTCCTCTAGACTCCCGATATCCCGAATTCTAAAGTTCCGATATCCCGATGCCTTTCGGGACCTTCACTCTCCCTGCGAGAGTTTAACCCTCGTGCAACTCCAGTCAGATCCTACAATTGATGGTTAACTAGGTGAGGATCCAATGGCTCACGATCTCCTGAGATTGAAACTATGGAAACAGTCGTAACCTCCTTGCTTCTCTATCAGATTGGACAGATGGCGGGATTTCACTAATCCTCTACAAAGAAATTTGATCGTTCGTCTCTTCCCTTCGACGACTTAGAAGGTTCAAATCCTTTGGGGGGGGTCTTCCATGACTTCCATCCTTTCAAGAACCTCCTGCACACATCCCTTGTGGCAACCCTCAATCACTTCAGTGTTGAACTCCTTTAACTCTGTGCACTCCTTGCAACGACAAATCCATCAATAGCTTCTTAGGTTTCAAACCCTGGATTCAAGCTTGGTCTTTGCACACATTGCACGACTCGTGTGCCTAACTGCACCTTTGAGGGAATCAGAAAAAAATCTAATCTATCTGAGCTTTTAGAGACAAACCTCTGAACCCTTTTTGTCAACGAACACCTTGCGGACAATTCAACTGCACTCCTTGCAGGAATCCTCGTTCAGATAGAGAAACAATTGAAACTCATTTCCTAACTCTTTCTCTCTCAGACTTCAAACATTTAACAAGAAATCATCCATACACAACATATAAAGCAAATGTATAATGGAAAGAGTAAAATTATGAACATACCATTCAGCATACACATACAAGAAACAACTACAACGCCATGAATCTGAATTAAGACTTCTTCTATTAACTTAATCTATGTACATGGGTGTTTTTCAATTACAGTTTCTTTGTTCCAGCTCTGTATGCTCTCTTTTCTTCCTCTTGGTAATGTTCTTCACTACTCTGCTCTCAATTGGCATCCTCCTTCTATGTTACAATTACACAATGAGGGTGTCTATATCCATTTTCCCTCCACTCCTAAAACTGTCAACTCTGAGAATTCAAAGCTACCTACTAACATAAATGCCTTCTACCTACTATGGACGAGAGTGGATCGCTCAAGGTCCTTTATAATATATAAGTATGCCTCTCCTTAACTATCACATTTACGTTTGGCTCATCTATCTTCAAAAGGTTTAAAATAATTTATCATGTGTCAAAATGTGTTGGCACTTGTCCCACGCTCGCTTGACATTGGCGATGCTCCTGCATCATACTCCCTCGCTTGAAAATTTTCATGGGATCTTGTCGATGGGCTCTCGCATGGTCTGTCCATGCTTCTGAATCTCTACTTCATTCTCCCAGCTAGCATCTTCAACTGGATGTCCTTTCCACTTGACCAAGTATTCAAAGTATTGTTTTCTTCTAGTCTTCTTGCTAATTCTTTTGTCTAGTATGCTTTCCATCCGTGGCTTCTCTGCAACAGGAATCTGCTTTGTCCACTGGATATTTGGTTGTTCATCACTTGTTCCTTCTTCCCCAGTTTTGTATGGGTACAAATATGAGACATTGAATATCGGAGAAATCCGATCTCATCGAGTAATTCAATCTCATAAGCATTTGCCCCAAATTTCTTCAAGACCTTGCATGGTCCGATCTTCTTCATCTTCAGTTTGTTATATGTCCCCTTTGGGAACCTTTCCTTTCTCAGATGTGCTAGAATCAAATCACCAACCTCAAACTGAAGTTGTCTCCTATGTTGATCTACTCTTCATTTATACTCCTGGCTCGAGTTCTATAAACATTCCTTCACCTGCCTGTGAAGTTCTTTCATCGCCTCTCCGAAATCTTCTGCACTAGCGCTCCTAGTTGCAATCTGTTCTGAATCTCTCAGCTCAGAAATTCCTCTCGACTGCATGCCATAAACAATTTGAAATGGACTTCATCCTATGCTTCTGTTAACTGAGTCATTATAAGCAAACTTTGCCTGTGGTAATATGTTGTCCCATTGGCTATGGTGTTTTGTCACCAAGATCCTCAACAAGTCTCCTAAACTCTTGTTCACCACTTATCTCTGTCCATCCATCTGAGGATGATAAGCCGAACTGAACGACAAGTTAGTTCCCAGCTTCTTCCATAAGGTCCTCCAAAAGTGTCCTATGAATTTAGTGTCTCGATCCGAAACTATGCTCCTTGGTAAGCCGTGAAGTCGAACGACTTCTTTGAAAAATAGATTCGCAATGTGAGTTGCGTCACTTGTTTTCTGACATGGAATAAAGTGTTCCATTTTGGAGAATCTATCCACCACCACAAACATTGAGTCAAACCCTCTTTGTGTTCTCGGCAACCCGAATATGAAATCCATGCTGAGTGCATCCCATGACCTCTTAGGTGTTGGAAATGGTTGATAAAATCATGCATTCTGTCTCTTTCCTTTCGAATGCTGGCAAATTCTGCATCTTTCCATGAATCTCTTGACATATGCTCGCATTCCCGGCCAAAAATATCACTCATTCAATTTTTCGAATGTCTTGTCGTGAACAAAGTGCCTGGCCAATCCTCCACTGTGTTTCTCCTTTAGCAAATTCTCCCTCATGGATCATTTTGGAATACAAAGTTGATTACCTTTAAACAACAATGCTTCTTGGATCATGTATTCTGTCCATTGGCTTCTATCTCTGAGAACTGGATTCTCATCTGCTTCATATACCTTCTTAAAATCTGGATAATCTTTGTACATGTCCCCGAGGTCATCAAAACCCAATGTTTTAACTCTGAACTCCTGCAACAACAAACATTTCCTGCTCAAAGCATCAACAACCTTGTTAGAAGTTCCAAAAATATGCTTAATTACAAAAGTAAAGTTTTGTATGTATTCAACCCATTTTACATGTCTTTGATTCAACTTTTCCTGTCGAGTCACAAACTGCAGTGCATGATTGTCACTATATAGGACAAACTCCTTCGGAATTAAATAGTGTCTCCACTTCTTCAATGTATGAATGATAGCATAGAACTCCTTGTCATATGTGGAGTAATTCACTTTCACTTCATTCAGCTTCTCGCTAAAGTATTCTATCGACCTGTCTTCTTGACTCAAGACTGCCCCTATTGCAAATCCACTTGCATCGCATTTCACTTGAAATGCCTTTTGAAAATCAGGGAACACCAGAATTGGTTGTTCCGTGATTTTCCTCTTCAACAGATTAAAACTCTTCTCAGCCTCTTCTGTCCAGTGAAAATATTTGTGTCTTTTCTTCACTATGTCCATCATCGGTGCACTAATTCCATTGAAATTCCTGATGAACTTCTGGTAGAAACTAGCCAATCCGTGAAAACTTCTCACCTGAAATATGCTCTTCGGTGATGGCCAATTCTTGATCACTTCCACCTTATCTGGATCCATCCTCAATTTATCTGTAGAAATAACAAAACCCAAATATATGAGTTCTGTCTTCATGAATGAGGATTTCTTCATGTTTATCAGCAGCTTCTCTTGCTATAACCTCTTCATGACTATAGCTAAGTGTTTTAGATGCTCTGCCTCTATTTTACTGAAGATCAGTATATAATCTAGATACACAATGACAAATTCTCCGATGAACTCCTTCAGAACTTCGTTCATCAACCTCATGAAGGTACTTGGTGCATTTGTTAAACCAAACAACATAACAAGCCATCGTTAGTCTTGAAGGTTGTTTTCCATTCATCACCTTCCCTCATACGAATCTGGTGATATCCACTTTTCAAATCAATCTTCGAAAAAAATTTGCTCCACTTAAGCAATCCATCAGATCATCCATCCTTGGTAATGGAAATCTATACCCGATGGTTATCTTGTTAATTGCAATTGAATCAGTACACATCCTCCAGCCTCCATCTTTCTTTAGACTGAGTACTGTCGGAACAACACATGGACTCAAGCTTTCTCTAACCAACCCTTTATCCAACAAATCCTGAACTTGTCTTTTCACCTCTTCATTCTCCTGCGGTGTTAATATGTACACTCCTTTTTTTGGTAAAATGGCTCCAGGTATGAGATCAATATGATGACTCAAACTTCTGATTGGTGGCAACGAACGAGGTAGTTCATCCACTACTATGTCAGCGAACTCTTCCAGCAGTTCCCGAACCTCTTCTGGTAGATCATCTATCCTTGTGCTGGTTAAAACAATCATTGGCTTCCTAACCACAAAGAATTGTGGCTCCTCCTTCTTCTTGACCTCGGTAAGGAGTTCCTTCCCACTCATGAGAAGTACAATATTACTTACTTCAGGTTTCACTTCCTTATCTTTGATTGGAAGCAACATGTGAGTTCTCCCATTCTTTTCTAGGGTGTATGTGTTCATCCTCCCATCATGAATCACATTTCTGTCATATTGCCACGGTCTACCCAGCAATAAATGACAAACATCCATGGGAATAACATCGCAGAGTATCTTATCATTATATCCTCCTATCTTAAATTCAGCTAAACATTGTTTAGTGGCATTTACCTGATGTCCCTTTTGTATCCATGAAACTCTATACGGACTTGGATGTTCAATCGTCTCCAACTCCATCTTTTCTACCATCTCCATTGAAACGAGATTATCTGTGCTACCACTGTCCACAATGACCTTGCATACCCTGTCCTTGGTTTTGCAAGCAGTCTGAAAAAGTTTGTTTCTCTGTACTGGACTCTCCACCTCCTTCTTTGGTGTCAAAAGGACTTTTCGCATCATCAGTGATATTTCGCCTTGAGCATCCTCTGCCTCAACATTCCGCCTTTGTGCTTCATAGTTGTGAGTCTCTCCACTCTCTTCCTTCTTATCTAGACATTCATAAGATTTGTGTCCATTCTTTCCCCACGTGAAGCATTTTATTACTCCACCTCTTCCTCTTCCTCTACCTCTAGTACGAGGAAAAATATTATTATCAACATAATCTCCTCTTTGTTCGGTATGTTTCCCTTTTTGTCCAACATATTGCCCACGCTATCAGGTTCCACCTCTTTCATTTCGAGCCTGAGGTTTCTTCCAGTCCTCCTTGGGTTTCTGATTTTTATCTTGGACAACTGATTTTCCCCTGGCTTGACTTTTGCCTCGGCCTCTTTGACCCTGCTTTCAGCTCAGCTTCTCTTCATCCTTTAGAGCCATATGATAAGAATCTTCCACTGTTTGGATGGTTACCATGCTCATTTCATTTTGAATGTCATATCTCAGGCCATTCATGTACCTGGCAACCTTTTCATCATAGCTTTCCCGATGACCTGCCCTGATGTTCAACCTGTAGAATTATTCAGTGTATTCTTTCACTGTAATCAGCTTCTGTCTCAAATTTTGCATTCTTCGAAACAGAGTAATCTGGTAATCTCTGGGAATAAATTTTTCCTTCATCTTCGCGATCATCCTATCCCAACTCTTGATTTTCTGCTTGCCTTTGCAGCGTCTGTCAGCTTGTAGTTCATCCCACCACAATGTTGCATGTCCTTTCAGCCTTGTGACAACATGTTTGACCTTCTTGTCTTCCTCGACATCTTCATAGTCGAAATAAGTGTCCAGAGATCTAATCCAGTCTAGAAGCTCTTCAACATCCAGGTTTCCTTCATAAACTAGGATGTCCATTTTTTCCCTGACACCCATCCTTGCGACAACTCTAATCAAGAATTCGTTTGTAGCATCTTCCATTGAAACTTCTTCTTCTTCGTGTTCAACTTCATATTCACTTTTAGAATCACTAAGATCCCCAATACCGACTGTCCGTCTCTGTGCTGTCTCCATGTCCTCAAGTCTAGCACACAAATCACGCATTTCTCTTGTCATGGCTTGGTCAGGCATCTGCCTACCTCTTCTTCTTGGTATTTCCCTTTCCTCTGGAAGATCGGGTGTTTGCATGTCCCTTCTTCTTGGCGGCATGGTGAATTTTCTTTTTCCTTACGACAGAAAGCAAAGAACCCTTTCTGTTCTCTGATACCAAACCTGACGAAGACGTCACCTTCTACCTCGATAAAGGCTCTGCGCTGACCTCCCAGTCTTAATGGATCATTCTAACTTCACCTTCGAACCGAAGTGGCTCTTTCGATTCCTCACTAGAATCTTTGTAAAAAAAACCCAATTCACAGGTCCTTCCTTTTCCCTTTGTCACAGCTCCTACGTATACCTGGTCTCTTCCCGATCAAAATTTTGGGTGTCGGGGATTCACGATCCCTGTTGTCGAGAACCTCACCCTTCTCGATTCCCCGATCTCCGATATCCCAAAATTCCATAAATGGCTTCAACAACGGTTGGTCTCTGTGGCTACCTTTTGGTCCACGTGACCATTATTCCATATGATCACAGTCCTAAGTCTTTCGCGATTTTGGCCTTTCGAATGGCGAAACGCATGGACCCATTTGTCCTCAGGATTCCTGATCCTTCGAAACCTGATTTCCCGAAATGGTCTCCCTTTCAGGATCTTCCCTCGAAGACCTAGATTTTTTCCACGCGTCCCCTAGGGATGGACGGTCCTCGTCACTTCGCGCTTTTGAGAACTAAAATGATTATGGGTTCTCTTCCTCGGAACTCCCAAAATTCCGATTCCTGACCTCCAATATGCTGAATGACATCAGTCGGCCCCACACCGGAGCTTTCCACCTTATTAGGGTTTCAGACTTCACAGTTCTGAAATGTGTGTGCTTCCTGTCTTCAGGATTCGTGAAACGCCGAATCCTGAAATGCCGATGGCTTCTGATCTCCACCACGTGTTCCAACTGATGAATGGTCCTCGATCATTCACGATTTTTCGAAGACAAATGTTGATTTCCTCCTGTCCTCCTGAATCTCGAAAATCCAACATGCGAAATGCCGACGGGCTCTTGATTATCGCCACCTGTCTCAACTAACGGACAATTCTGATTCAATCTCGAGATTTTGTGACTTGCGATTTCCCGATGTTGTAGTTTCTCTGTCAACTTAAAACTCTGGTAGCCGAAATACCGATGGGTTCTTGATCTCCGCCACGTGTCCCAACAGATGGATGGTCCAGATAAAGATCGGGGTTTCCACTATGAAGTGACCTGATCTCTTGTCCTCTAGACTCCCGATATCCCGAATTCTGAAGTTTCGATATCCCAATGCCTTTCAGGACCTTCACTCTTCCTGAGAGAGTTTAACCCTCATGCAACGCAAGATCCTACAGCTAATGGGTAAGTAGGTGAGGATCCAATGACTCACGATCTCCTGAGCTTGAAACTCTGGAAACAACCATAACCTCCTTGCTTCTCTATCAGATCGGATGGCTGGCAGGATTTTGCTAATCCTCTACAAAGAAATTTGATCGTTCGTCTCTTCCCTTCGACGAATTAGCAGGTTCGAATCCTTTGGGTAGGTCTTCCATGACTTCCAACCTTTCAAGAACCTCCTACACGCATCCCTTGCGGAAATCCTCAATCACTTCGGTGCTGAACTCCTTTAAGTCCACACACTCCTTGCAGCGACAAATCCTTCAATAGCTTCTCAGGTTTCAAACCCTGGATTCAAGCTTGGTTTGTGCACACATTGCACGACTCCTGTGCCTAACTGCACCTTTGAGGGAATGAGAACAAAAACTAATCTATCTGAGATTTCAGAGACAAACCTCTGAACCCTTTTTGTCAACGCACTCCTTGTAGACAATTCAACTGCACTCCTTGCAGGAATCCTCGCTCAGATAGAGAAACAATTGAAACTCATTTCCTAACTCTTTCTCTCTCAGAATTCAAACATTTAACAAGAAATCATCCATACACAACATAGAAAGCAAATGTATAACGAAAAGAGTAAAATTATGAACATACCATTTAGCATACACACACAAGAAACAACTACAACACCATGAATCTGAATTAAGACTTCTTCTATTAACTTAATCTCTGTACATGGGTGTTTTTCAATTACAGTTTCTCTGTTCTAGCTCTGTACGCTCTCTTTTCTTCCTCTTGGTAATTTTCTTCATTACTCTGCTCTCAATTGGCATCCTCCTTCTATGTTACAATTACACAATGAGGGTGTCTATATCCATTTTCCCTCCACTCCTAAAACTGTCAACTCTGAGAATTCAAAGCTACCTACTAACATAAATGCCTTCTACCTACTATGGATGAGAGAGGATCACTCAAGGTCCTTTACAATATATAAGTACGCCTCTCCTTAACTATCACATTTACGTTTGGCGCATCTATCTTCAAAAGGTTTAAAATAATTTATCATGTGTCAAAATGTGTTGGCACTTGTCCCACGCTCGCTTGACATTAGCGATGCTCCTACATCATACTCCCTCGCTTGAAAATTTTCATGGCCTCCTGTCCATGGGCTCTCTCACGGTCTGTCCATGCTTTTGAATCTTTGCTTCATTCTCCCAACTGGCATATTCAATTGGATGTCCTTTCCACTTGACCAAGTATTCAACGTATTGTTTTCTTCTGGTCTTCTTGCTAATTCTTTTGTCTAGTATGCTTTCCATCCGTGGCTTCTCTGCAATAGGAATCTGCTTTGTCCAATGGATCTCTGGTTGTTCATCACTTGTTCCTGCTTCCCCAGTTTTGTATGGGTACAAATTTGAGACATTGAATACTGGAGAAATTCCGATCCCATCGGGTAATTCAATCTCATAAGAATTTGCCCCAAATTTCTTCAAGACCTTGCATGGTCCGATATTCTTCATCTTCAGTTTGTTATATGCCCCCTTCGGGAACCTTTCCTTTCTCAGATGTGCCAGAATCAAATCACCAACCTCAAACTAAAGTTGTCTCCTGTGTTGATCTGCTCTTCATTTATACTCCTGGCTCGAGTTCTGTAAACGCTCCTTCACCTGGCTGTGAAGTTCTTTCATCGCCTCTGCGAAATCTTCTGCACTAGCGCTCCTAGTTGCAATTTGTTCTGAATATCTCGGCTCAGAAATTCCTCTCGGCTGCATGCCATAAACAATTTTAAATGGAATTCGTCATGTGCTTCTGTTAATTGAGTCATTATAAGCAAACTCTGCCTGTGGTAATATGTTGTCCCATTGGCTGTGGTGTTCTGTCACCAAGCTCCTCAACAAGTCTCATAAACTTTTGTTCACCACTTCTATCTGTCCATCCATCTGAGGATGATAAGCTGAACTGAGCGACAAGTTAGTTCCCATCTTCTTCCATAAGTTCCTCCAAAAGTGTCCTATGAATTTAGTGTCTCGATCCGAAACTATGCTCCTTGGTAAGCCGTGAAGTCGAATGACTTCTTTGAAAAACAGATTCGCAATGTGAGTTGTGTCACTAGTTTTCTGACATGGAATAAAGTGTGCCATTTTGGAGAATCTATCCACCACCACAAAGATTGAGTAAAACCCTTTTTGTGTTCTCGGCAACCCCAATATGAAATCCATGCTGATTGCATCCCACGACCTCTTAGGTATTGGAAATGGTTGATAAAATCCTACATTCTGTCTCTTTCCTTTTGAATGTTGGCAAATTCTGCATATTTCCACGAATCTCTTGACATCTGCTCGCATTCCCGGCCAAAAATATGACTCATTCAATTTTGCGAATGTCTTGTCATGAACAAAGTGCCCAACCAATCCTCCACTATGTTTCTCCTTCAGCAAATTCTCCCTCATGGAGCATTTTGGAATACAAAGTTGACTACCTTTAAACAACAATCCTTCTTGGATCATGTATTCTGTCCATTGGCTTCTATCTCTGAGAACTGGATTCTCAGCTGCTTGATATGCCTTCTTAAAATCTAGATCATCTTTATACATGTCCCTGAGGTCATCAAAACCCAGTGTTTTAACTCTGAACTCCTGCAACAACAAACATTTCCTGCCCAAAGCATCAACAACCTTGTTAACAGTTCCAGAAATATGCTTAATTACAAAAGTAAAGTTCTGTATGTATTCAACCCATTTTACATGTCTTTGATTCAACTGTTCCCGTCGAGTCACAAACTGCAGTGCATGATTCTCACTGTATAGGACAAAATCCTTCGGAATCAAATAGTGTCTCCACTTCTTCAATGCCTGAATGATAACATAGAACTCCTTGTCATATGTGGAGTACTTCACTTTCGATTCATTCAGCTTCTCACTGAAGTATGCTGTCGGCCTGTCTTCTTGACTCAAGACTGCCCCTATTGCAAATCCACTTGCATCCCATTTCCCTTGAAATGCCTTTTGAAAATAAGGCAACACCAGAATTGGTTGTTCCGTGATTTTCCTCTTCAACATATTAAAACTCTTCTTAGCCTCTTCTGTCCAGTGAAAAGATTTATGTCTTTTCTTCACTGTGTCCATCATCGATGCACTAATTCTATTGAAATTCCTGATGAAATTCTGGTAGAAACTAGCCAATCCGTGAAAACTTCTCACCTCAAATATGCTCTTCGGTGATGGCCAATTCTTGATCACTTCCACCTTATCTGGATCCATCCTCAATTTATCTGTAGAAATAACAAAACCCAAATAGATGAGTTTTGTTTTCATGAATGAGGATTTCTTCATGTTTATCAACAACTTCTCCTATTGTAACCTCTTCATCACTATAGCTAAGTGTTTTAGATGCTCTGCCTCTATTTTACTGAAGATCAGTATATCATCCAGATACACAATGAAAAATTCTCCGATGAAATCCTTCAAGACTTTGTTCATCAACCTCATGAAGGTACTTGGTGCATTTTTTAAACCAAACAACATAACAAGCCATTCATACAACCCTTCGTTAGTCTTGAAGGTTGTTTTCCATTCATCACCTTCCCTCATACGAATCTGGTGATATCCACTTTTCAAATCAATCTTCGAAAAAAAATTTGCTCCACTTAAGCAATCCATCAGATCATCCATCCTTGGTAATGGAAATCTATACCTGATGGTTATCTTGTTAATTTCCCTTGAATCACTACACATCCTCTAGCCTCCATCTTTCTTTGGACTGAGTACTGTCGGAACAACACATGGACTCAAGCTTTCTCTAACCAACCCTTTATCCAACAAATCATGAACTTGTCTTTTCACCTCTTCATTCTCTTGCGACGTTAATCTGTACGATCCTTTGTTTGGTAAACTGGCTCCAGGTATGAGATCAATATGATGACTCACACTTCTAATTGGTGGCAATGAACGAGGTAGTTCATCCACTACTATGTCAGCGAACTCTTCCAGCAGTTCCCGAATGTCAGCTTGTAGTTCATCCCACCACAATGTTGCATGTCCTTTCAGCCTTGTGACAACATGTTTGACCTTATTGACTTCCTCGACATCTTCATAGTCGAAATAAGTGTCCAGAGCTCTAATCCAGTCTAGAAGCTCTTCAACATCCATGTTTCCTTCATAAACTTGGATGTCCATTTTTTCCCTAGCACCCATTCTTGCGACAACTCTAATCAAGCATTCATTTGCAACATCTTTCGTTGAAACTTATTTTTCTTCGTGTTCAACTTCATATTCACTTTCAGAATCACTAAGATCCCCAATACCGACTGTGCGTCTCTGTGTTGTCTCCATGTTCTCAAGTCTAGCACACAAATCACACATTTCTCTTGCCATGGCTTGGTCAGGCATCTGCCTACCTCTTCTTCTTGGTATTTCCCTTTACTCTGGAGGATCGAGTGTTTGCATGTCCCTTCTTCTTGGCGGCATGGTGAATTTTATTTTTCCTTGCGACAGAAAGCAAAGAACCCTTTCTGTGCTCTGATACCAAACCTGACGTAGACGTCACCTTTTTCCTTGGCAAAGGCTCTGCGCTGACCTTCCAGTCTTAACGGATCGTTCTAACTTCACCTTCGAACCGAAGTGTCTCTTTCGATTCCTCACTAGAATCTCTGTAAAAAAAACCCAATTCACAGGTCCTTCCTTTTCCCTCTGTCACAGCTCCTGCGTATACCTGGTCTCTTCTCGACCAAAATTTTGGGTGTGGTGGATTTGCGATCCTTGTTGTCGAGAACCTCAGCCTTCTCGATTCCCCGATCTCTGATATCCCGAAATGCCAGGAACGGATTCAACAACGGTTAGTCTCTGTGGATACCTTTTGGTCCACATGACCACTATTCCATATGATCACAGTCCTAAGTCTTTCACGATTTCGGGCTTTTGAATGCCGAAATGCATGGACCCCTTTGTCCTCAAGATTCTTGATCCTATGAATCCCGATTTCCCAAAATGGTATCCCTTTTGGGATCTTCCCTCAAAGACCTAGATTGTTGCCACGCGTCCCCTAGGGATGGATGGTCCTCATCACTTCGCAGTTTCAGGAACTAAAATTCTTATGGGTTCTCTTCCTCGGAACTCCTGAAGTTCTGATTCCTGACCTCCTATATGTTGAATGACGTCAGTCGCCCCCACACCGGAGCTTTCCTCCTTATCGGGGTTTCGAACTTCGTGGTTCTGAAATGTGTGTGCTTCCTGTCTTCAGGATTCGTGAAACGCTGAATCCCAAAATGCCGATGGCTTCCAATCTCCACCACGTGTTCCAACTGATGAACGGTCCTCGATCATTCACGATTTTACGAAGTCAAATGTCAATGTCCTCCTGTCCTCCTGAATCTTAAAAATATGACATGCGAAATGCCGACGGGCTCTTGATTATCGCCACCTGTCTCAACTAAAGGACGGTCCTGATTCAATCTCGAGATTTCGCGACTTGTGATTTTCGGATGTTGTAGTTTCTCTGTCAACTTAAAACCCTGGTAGCCGAAATACCGACGGGTTCTTGATCTTCGCCACGTGTCCCAACAGATGGACAGTCCAGATCAAGATCAGGGTTTCCACTATGAAGTGACCCGATCTCCTGTCCTCTAGACTCCCGATATCCTAAATTTTGAAGTTCCGATATCCCGATGCCTTTCGGGACCTTCACTCTGCCTGCGAGAGTTTAACCCTCGTGAAACTCCAGTCAGATCCTTTGGCTGACGGGTAACTAGGTGAGGATCCAACAGCTCACGATTTCCTAAGCTTGAAACTCTGGAAACAACCATAACCTCCTTGCTTCTCTATCAGATCGGACGGCTGGCAGGATTTCGCTAATCCTCTACAAAGAAATTTGATCGTTCGTCTCTTCCCTTCGACGACTTAGTTGGTCTGAATCCTTTGGGGGGGGTCTTCTACGACTTCCAGCCTTTCAAGAACCTCCTGCATGCATCCCTTGTGGCAACCCTCAATCACTTCGGTGTTGAACTCCTTTAACTCCGTGCACTCCTTGCAACGACAAATCCTTCAATAGCTTCTCAGGTTTCAAACCCTGGATTCAATCTTGGTCTGTGCACACATTGCATGACTCCTATGCCTAACTGCACCTTTGAGGGAATGAGAACAAAATATAATCTATCTGAGCTTTCAGAGACAAACCTCTGAACCCTTTTTGTCATCGCACTCCTTGCGGACAATTCAACTACACTCCTTGCAGGAATCCTCGCTTAGATAGAGAAACAATTGAAACTCATTTCCTAACTCTTTCTCTCTCAGAATTCAAACATTTAACAAGAAATCATCCATACACAACATAGATAGCAAATGTATAACGGAAAGAGTAAAATTATGAACATACCATTCAGCATACACATACAAGAAACAACTACAACACCGTGAATCTGAATTGAGACTTCTTCTATTAACTTAATCTCTGTACATGGGTGTTTTTCAATTACAGTTTCTTTGTTCTAGCTCTGTATGCTCTCTTTTCTTCCTCTTGGTAATGTTCTTCACTACTCTGCTCTCAATTGGCATCCTCCTTCTATGTTACAATTACACAATGAGGGTGTCTATATCCGTTTTCCCTCCACTCCTAAAACTGTCAACTCTGCGAATTCAAAGCTACCTACTAACATAAATGCCTTCTACCTACTATGGAAGAGAGCGGATTGCTCAAGGTCCTTAAAAATATATAAGTGCACCTCTCCTTAACTATCACATTTACGTTTGGTGCATCTATCTTCAAAAGGTTTAAAATAATTTATCATGTGGCAAAATGTGTTGGCACTTGTCCCACACTTGCTTGACATTGGCGATGCTCTTGTATCAATATGTGCGATGAAAATGAGTGGAACGTTGTGACGAACTTTCATTTATATTTCCACGAAAATCCTTGACTCACCAACAATTTACGACGCAGATGCTATATGTGGGACGAAAAAGCGTGGAACATTGCGATGAACCTTCGTTGCTATTGCCATGAAAAGCCTTGGTAGAGTAAAACTCATTTTTGTATGGAAGACGAACTTTCGTCGCTATTGCCACGAAAATGCTTGGTAGAGTAAAATGTTTGCGATGAACTTTCCTCTCTATTTCCACGCCTCCTATAGGTTTTAAAAAAAACAAATCTACATGAGAATCTACATGAAGAGTTGGAAGTAGTTGTAGAGAAGCAAATTTGTATAGTTGATAAGCTAGTCCCTTACACTACTAGACGTGAGAGATAGCTATTGGCTAACCATTTTAGCCACCCTATGATATATTTGTATAAATTTCACCTACTTGATAATGATGATTCTTGGAAAATATTCTAGGATGATAGGGACACTTGTTGCTTTTGTCTTATTTAGAGCAAGTTGATACTCTAATGTCATTCTCATAGACAAAAAAAAGTTTCCCAAGGGATTAATACCTTTGGATAATTCCTTTTCCTTAAGTGATGTTGGGAGTAAGAACACATCCTCTCAAGAGGCTTCAAAGAGAAAGGTATCATACACTATCCTTATGAATATTGGTGTAGATGATGACCCTAAAACTTTGTCTATAAGAACTAATTGTTTCGAGTTAGAAAAGAAAAATAATATTACTTTATTCCTTGAATTCAAGGATGTCTTTGTTTATTCATATGATGACTTTTGTGGTTTTGACCTGAGAATTATCCATCATGCTATTACTATAAAATACAACACTATTCTTATTTGGCAAAGACAACAACTAGTTACTCTAGCCTTTGAGGCCACTATTAGGAGGGAAGTTGACAACATGCTTAATGCCAATATCATAACTGGTTCTATATCCAGTCCCACCATTGACATCCACAGATCCATTTGATTGATTTGACCTTGTAGCTAGAGAGGAATATGATTCTTCAAAAGCATATGTAAGGGCATAAGAAATAGAGGTGGTTTAATCCATTGTCTCAGAAGCAATTAAATAGTTAAATACAACACCATTAGCAAGAGAGGATACATAGGTAGTTGAGGCATAGGCTTCTTCTTCAATAGCTAAGAAAAAGAAAAGGGAAAAGGAAGCAATAGGAAAAGTAAACCAAAAGCAACAAAGGTGGAAGTAGAAGAAGGAGAGATAATTATTGACTTCTGTGTCAAGTACTTTTAGTGGGTTTCTAACTTGGTCCTAATTCACAAAATGAATGGGTACATTTGACTATGTGTAGACTTTTGCACCCTTACCAAGGAAAGAGGGAAGGATAACCTTATGCTCCCCAACATGGAACTAATCCTGCAACAAGTTGTAGGATCCCAAATGATGTCTCTGCTTGATGGATTGTTAGGCTATGATCAAATTCACCTCAAGTGAGAAGATCATTATAAAACCACCTTCACTACTCAGTGGGGCACCTTCACTTTTGAATGCATGAGCTTTGTTCTAATCAATATAGGTGCCACTTTTTAGAGAGATACGCACATAACATTCGATAACTTAATTGGTATGATTATTTAGGTTTACCTCGATGACCATACTATTCATTCCAAGCTATCAGGAGATACTTTTAATCACCCGAGACAACTATTTCCATGTTGCAGAAAGAACGACATGTCCTTGAATCTAGCTAAGTCTATATTTGGTGTCTCATTTAAGCATACAATCAAAAAACATGTGAAACAAGAGAACGCTTGTGAAACATACAAGAGACATAGATACATAGTGTGGGTAGCACCAGTAGTGCCTAACACCTAGCTTGTCTTATTATGCGAAATAGAGTTGCAATATGAGAACTATTGGCTCAATTTATAATACTTGGGTAGAGTCATGCAACTCGCCTCACATCACCAAGACAAAACACTCATACACATATTTTCCCCACTAAATTTCATTGTAGCAAAGTTCATGACATCCTTCCACAGGAAAAGTACAAGCAGGACATCTACTTCAACAAGGAAAGAAACTCACCAAGGTTCAAATTCAACAAAAGTATCTCGATATCCCAAGGGAACTTTACGCAATGGGGACCATTGCTTCCTAGGGGGGGGGCGGGGGGGAATGATCCAGGTGGATCTCGGTGGACATCCACCTCTTCCATATCTCTGCTATATATATTTTTTTGTCTCATTTCGTTCTCAGCATAATCTAAATCATTGTTGGAAAACATGAACCTATGCTTTTCTCTATGAAATCACTATAGTAATAAGAAGGCTAGGTTGGCCATCTAATAGTTTAAGGAAAGTACCTTACTGTGGTGGAGAACTCTTGAACCACAATTTGGGTGGAGTACTTTTTCTATGACATGGGAGTAATTTGAGGAACAATTTCGTAAGAAGTATGTTTTCAAAGAGTATTTGGAGTGAAAGTTGAATTCCAGGTTCCCATAATCTTAAAAGACATAGCATTGATATTTATAAAAATTATTTTAAAAAAGCATGGTTGCCACAAACTATCATTAAAGGTGATAAGAAGATGATAGTGCAAAGCAGTTTTCTACAAATTCAAGTTAAGATTTTAAGTGTTTTGCAAGGAAGAGTGAGATACCTAATGCAAGAACTAAGAACTCAAAATTAATTATAGAAAGGAAACAAAAAAATCCACTTAAAAAAAAAATCTCAAAAGATTATTCAGAAGAAAAACTCTTGTATGGGTCAAATAGAATAAGGGTTTATTAGCATGAAATGCAAGTAGTAGTACAAATGGTTCCACCTAATATTTTATATATGCATGTTCCTCCAAGAAGTTGGTTAGTTTATGCCAAGGAAATATATTGGAATTTATAATGACCATGTTTTTCTTCCTCCTGAGTTCAAATAGAAGAATCAATATGAATCTAAAAACAACGAGGAGGATTAGGACCTTCTGAATTCCAACCACAACTGGTTGTGATTGAAGGAACCCCTACCTTCCATATGGAGAAAACAACCATCTCATGAAAAAAAAATTAAATGAAATATATATGTCTTATGATGAAAACTTATTTTGAGGCATCTTAAGATGGAGCTTGGCTTGAAAACTAAGTTTCCCGGAAAGTCTTATTCTATGGAATAAAATGTTTCCTCATGATGAAAACCTCTGTGAGGCACCACTAGGCATAACAAAAATGTCTAAGTACATTTAAAATATGGATGTCATCTATAATGTTGTTAGAGATTTGCATCAATATTATAGTCATGACTATTATTCAAGCTAAATCTATGATATTTAACAATGCATAATCTAGAGTAAGTTATGTTGGGTCTCATTAAACTAAATCATCATTTATTAGGCAATCTGATTTCATCGAGTTTTCATGGCAGAACTAGGGCTTCCAGAGATCTTTTCCATAGTCAGATATAAAGATTCAACATCCAACCATTATACTCACAAGATTATTCAAAAACATTATGACTGCCAATATTTCAAGCACTCTACAAGAGGTTACTACCCCAAGTAACTCATAAACAGAGAAAAGATCACTCCAGTATACTCATTATTAATAAGATGAAGAAAAATGAACCATCATTCAATTAGAGCTATGAAATCGATCAAAATAAAGAATTCTCCAAAATTTCAAGGTATCATTTTTATAGGTTAGCTACAAGTTCAAGATAATGTACATTGTAAGACCAATTCCACTATCAAAAGACAATGTACATTGCTTAACAGTTTTAGGATAAGAAGGAGACTTCAAAGGTATTAGCTTGATATCATATAAACCCTCACCTGTTTCAATAATTATAAGGACTTCAATGCAAAAAAAAAAATATTACTACTCAAAATTACATCCTTCTATCACAATCGGAATGCCCAAATATCAACATTGTCATACGGCTACAAAGTTCTCAGCCTACATCCTCCCTGTTCTAGCGGTGTACATTCTACTACAAACTTCAACACCTACAAGTATGCTACCAATGAAAACTCCTAAGCAAAAAATAGGCCTAGCTACAAAGTTTGCTAAAAATAGAATTATGCTACAGAGTTTGTCTCCTCATGCAAATAGAATTCAAACTCATGCCAAGACTTTGCTGCCTTCAAGCTACCTCTCAAATCAAGAATTGCTCAATACATTTTCATCAGATATAATTTCATTTATCATGTCTACAAGTTATCACCTATGTTATCTTTGATTTAAGTTATTACATTGTTTAAATATAGTGTTAAGCATTATCTAGTTTTCCAATACTCTTACCATCCCATACTTATACCATTCTTATAAAATTGGGCCATAGTTATGTAGTGTTTCAAACATGATCATTTGAAATATAAGTTGTGGGAGAGGGGATTGCAATGTTAATCCATAACAATCAATTTCAATCCATAACAAGGTGCTAGTAGTCAAGTGATAGAGTTGTGGCCTATGCAAAAAAGGTAAGTATGTTGACATGAAGTAAAGAAATCATCACAAGATGTGGTGATTTCAAAGATAAAGTATGCCCCAAAAGGACTCATTTTGAATGCAACTTTACTCATTTAAAACCCAATTCAAGTTCTAAGTTTCTCACCCATCCTCCACAATGCACTAAGTGACCCCAAGATTGAAACAAGGAAATCCAAAGGCATGTGTCCATAACAAGATTATTAATTTTATTATCATTTATGCCCTAGAAAGATAGAAACACAAGGTTATTTGGGATCAATTTTTTAAGATAACTGAAGAAGAATTTCTAGCTTCATAGTCCACCATAGGTGTGGAAGTGGCTCCTACAAAACAAAAAAAAGGGGGGAAGAAGAATATTACTAACAAGTTCACTAGGTAGGATGGCCCCAACATTCAAGGGGGCTACTTTAGAAAGAAGAGAAGAACAATTCAAAACATAAACCAGAAAGAAAAAAGCACCCATTCTCTATGGATAGAGGACATAGCCCAAGACATTGTTGAAACAATGCTCAAGATAGGAGGTTCATCTACTCATAAAACATTGATCCTATCAAGAAAGTATAACATCAAAGATAAGAAAGATAAAGAGTAGGAAGTCAAGAACAAGGACAAGGTCTCTCATGGCTAAAGAAGTAAGCATATTTTACCCACTAGGAACCTACTAGACATAAGGTATGTGTTGACCCATGTTCCCATCCACCGATCTTGATAAGGACAAGATATTGATATGATCCGAAAGACTTTGAAATTCCAAGTCATAGGGACTGAGGGGATATATATATATATATATATATATATATATATATATAAGAGTAGTGTAACTTAGTGGAATGTATAGGGCTATACGGGCTCGAACCTTAGACCTTATTGGTAGAACAAATCAAAGTTATTATTATCAAAATAATTTGAACTATTCCAAGAATCCAACATGCATTTTATCGCATTAGGCTCTTTCCATGTCCATGTGGATTCCACTACCATTGAATTGGGAACATGTTGGCATAGCTAGGGGAACACATGCTACACCACCCCATGTAATTTTCTAGAAACAAATTTTAATTACACAACCATGAAAGGCAAAGGCTTAGTGATGGCGTATATGCTACAAAACTTCAAGTATTATCTTCTGGACCAGTCCTTCAAGTTTTCCATTGATAATTTAGCGGTCAAGTATTTGGTTAACAATACAATGTTGGAAGGTTAATTGTATCGATGTTTGCTACTATTTTAGGAGTTTGATTTTGAAGTGGGGGTTAAACTAGGTAAAAAAATGTGGGACCTAATCACCTCTCAAAAATCCACAATTGGAAAAATGTTGGGATAACTCATAAAGTGTTGAATGTAGATATATTTTGTATGGAAGCTGCAGTTATTGAATTCTTCACTAATATTCAAAACTTCAAATATAAATGTACATGCACTAGAAGAATATGGTGATAGTAAAGATTGATAGCTCATAATTAAGGATACAAAATATTAGTTAATCATATGGTACTTCCACACATTAGCAATGGATGGGATTCTTGACTACTATGTGTTGGATCATGATTGATAGGTGGTGCTCTAGGAATCCCATGATGGACATATAAACATACATTATAGTGAGAAGACACAACTATCACAACATACATTACAATGAGACATGTTGAATGAAAGTATCATTCAATTCAAGGCTAGAGTGAATTCTCCACTCTATTATTCATATTATTATCTTCATTCACTCCTATCAATACATATTCTCCCTTTATCTTCTATCATTCGTGTACTTAGGGTTCATATGTGTGTGTGTGTGTGTGTGGCTAAGATTTTGTACTAAAAATCTGTTATAGTTGTATTGGTCAATGTAAGAATACAAAAAAATGTTTTTCCCGCAGTCTATGATTCATACTTTGTTAAAAAAATTGATGTTTGTCTACCAAAAATACAATTGTATCATTTCATGAGGATTGTGAACTTTTACTAGTATAAAGCCTACTTTAAAAAACACGTCAAAACCCTTACCTTATCATTTTCCTTTCACCAGATCCATTAGCCCATACAAATTGATAAGAGTTGTCCACAAGATGCATTTCCATCACCAAGGCTTGCATGAATCATAAAAGACAAATTATTTATATGAGTAAATAATATATAAGCAAATAAACATGCATTTAGTTATGTAAAATACTCTAGAAAAAATTAAGTGGTTGCATACCTTAATGAGCTTCTCTTTGTTTTGAGAATAGGTTATTCTCTACTGAACAGGGCCAACCACTTGAAGGTGGAAGCTCATATGGCCCCTCCCCCCCCTCACATCACTCTCAATTCCCCATACCCAACAAATGATTTTCTTTATATAGAAAACATATAAACATTCATGAATAACTAGGATAGTCATCAAAACATATGAATATATAAACATTGAAGCATATGAACATATAAAAATCGATAAATATCCAAATACAAGTCATGAATTTATATATCTAATTTTTCTTTGATTCATGTTTTTTTACATTCATAAAATTGACAATTAGGGTATCATAATCATCCAAGGACATTGTATTTTGTGTGCCCTGTCCTTCTATTGTTTGCATTTCCATGCGCTCATGTACCATACTTTCAGTACATCACTGAGAAGGGCGTCGAGGCATCTGTTCAGGGTCATGAACTGCAACAACAAAAATGATCATATCGATATGTTGAAATATAATTGAAATAACTAATTCATTATTTTGATTAACATTACACTATTTCTCTTTACCTGTCTGTGTAGTTGTGACAGTTGGTGCGTTAATTTCTTGTCCAAGTATTGGTTCCTCTCGCAGTTCACCCTCCTGATCTACATGCTCTTCAATTTTGAGAAGATAATATATAAGTATAAGTCAGGAAATAAATATCTACAATCACAGTAAATATTTCTAATTCTGAAGCATACATACCAGAATGGTACTCTACTCTCCACTATCATTGGACATGTGCACCGTTGTATGACGTGGTGTCTACTGAATATCGCTACGTTCACTGCTTCGATAACACTGTTGCTTGAAAACAAACATAAATACTTAGTTAAGGGTGATATAATAAAATATGAATAGAATTTACAAGCATGCTATTGCGGTTTCCTTATTCATTTGATTTACCTGCGTGGCTAGGGAGATAGGAGTCTGGCCCAAGATTTTTCTATATTCAATCACACTTTTAAAACCGTGTTGTAACCAAGCTTTAGGTCCTCCTCGGTGGCAGTAGTGTCGAACATATTTAACTCCAATGCATAACACCATTAAAAATACCAATAACAAAAGCATATATTTGTTCGCTACTGTTAAATAAATATTAACCACAGTTAATCATTTAAATCTCACTATTCGGGATTTTAGTTTTCCATAGCCACCCTGGCCTAGTTTATGTTGGTCATGTTTTTCCACTCTAGCCTTGGTTTCTTTGGAGGTGTCTGGTAGCCTACATATGGAATTTTTGAAAAAAATTAGATATCGGAATTGTTACTTAAAATAGGAAAGAAAAACATAAATGATCATATTTCACTAATAATATGACATGTGTTGTACCTTGTTTGACCAGCTCGTGGATGTCTTCCTTATTTTTTAAACAAGTTCTCCTTTGTATCCTCTATCAGGGCCTTCCACTCTTTCTCTGGAACCATGGGAGGGCGCTCGTGCTTGAGGTCTAATTGCAATTTCTCCCTATACTGGGCCCTGGTATATTTTAAATTCTCGTCGGCTAACTTTGTAACCACTTTCTTGTTGAAAGTGTTGTCGAACAAGTTTACCATGTGGTATATTAAATCATCTTTCTTTTTCCTATCTTGGCCATTCCACCATGTGTGAATGGTGGGGCCAAACAAATCCAATGCTTTGTCATTTAATTTTCTATAGAAAACATTGTTTCCTAGAGAAACGTGTTATCCATTAATTTATAATAATCTCAACAAATGTCCATTTCAATTTCATGAAAAATATGAATCAATTAATTAACAATTACCTGCAATATTTTGAATCTTGATCGGAACACATGCGTCATCCACTAGAAATGTGACATCTAGTGATCTATTTCTTTTAATTCATTCTTCTCCATGCATAATAGTTTCCTCTCCATCTACAGTATGTTCCTCTCCGGAGTCATGTGGAGTCCCAGGCTCCGGCTCATCATGCTTCGGCGTTTCATGCCGGTCAAAATCATTTCGCTAATGAATGGATTCGAGGGGAACCTCAGGAGGCTAAAAAATACTCACTTGCACTTTTCTATGTTGACATTTTTTTTGCATTGGACCATCACTACTACCTATACCAGTTGCAGGATCGACAGGTTCCCAACGCACGGGGTTCAAAAACTCCTACAAACGGAAAAATTTACTTTATCAGATCATATACAAAATATAAAACAAAAAAATGGATATGAAATTGTCATAGCTGATAAAAATATGCGAAGATGCCACTTACCCCAAAATTAGTTATCGTATTTTGTAGCTCTACAATTCTTTCCCTGTCCTCCTGTGTCAAGGGTCTTTTGCTAAGAAAACCTAGATATTCTATGTTATCCTTCTTCAAGGCCTTCGTTACAATTGTCATTGGGTCAGTCGAATAAAATATTTCATCCTCATCAATATCCTCAGTGGGAGCCTTCCCATGTTGACCATGACATAATACATTGATGAATAAAATTAATGAGATGAACTTTAACATTTAAGAAATTTATTTGTTCTAGTCGTAAGTTGTTACTATATTTAAAATTTACCTGGTGAGGCACAACGGGTGCCTTTCCACGGTCACCTTGGACAGATGTAGCGGGTGATTTTCGGACATGGTCACCCTAGACAGATGTTGAAACAATAAATCAATCAACAAAAGTTATGAAATTCACCTGAAATATTGCAGTAATATCATAAAAACAATAACAAAATTTCAAAAATTTAGTTGTTGTAGTCATAAGTTTTTACTGTATTTAACATTTACCTAGTGAGGCATAACAGGTGCCTTTCCACGGTCACCCTGGACAGATGTAGCAGGTGATTTTCGGACATGGTCACCCTAGACAAAAGTTGACACAATAAATCAATTAACAAAAGTTATGAAATTCACCTGTAACATTTAAAAAATGAAATATTGGAGTAATATCAGAAAAACAAATAATGAAATTTCAGAAATTTAGTTGTTGTAGTCATAAGTTGTTACTGTATTTAACATTTACCTGGTGAGGCACAGCGGGTGCCTTTCCATGGTCACCCTGGATAGATGTAGCGGGTGATTTTCTGCCATGTTCACCCTGGACAAATGTTGACACAATAAATCAATCAATAAAAGTTATGAAATTCACCTGTAACATTAAAAAAATGAAATATTGTAGTAATATCAGAAAAAAAAAATGAAATTTTTGAAATTTAGTTGTTGTAGTCATAAGTTGTTACTGTATTTAACATTTACCTATTGAGGCACAGTGGGTGCCTTTCCATGGTCACCCTAGACAGATGTAGCCTGTGATATCTCACGATCACCCTAGATAGATGTTGACACAATAAATTAATCAACAAGAGTTATGAAAAATAAATAATGAAAAATGAAATACATGCAGTAAAAAAATGAAATATTGCAGCGAAAAATTGTAACAATGATTGATCAAAGGTTGAGTTGAATGGTATGTACGATATTTACCTACATATCTACACCCCCTCCATCTATTCGATTTAAGTTGTAATCGATCAGCAACTCTTCACTTGGAACTATTGTTTTTGTTGCACATACAAATATATGATTTCCTTCGCGTCCCTTAAATATGAAATTTGGTTTCTTAGTTGTTTCCATTGGTTGTGTACTATTTATAAAGCCTAGAATGTTTCCAGTAGATTTTGTCCTTCCATCAATATACATAGTTTCCCCTTTATTTTGATTGTTATCTACTAGTTTTATATAATTTGTGGCAACTTTGTATCTCCGCATACTTTGCATATGTTAAGAACCAAACATCAATATAGCATAGAAAAACCTCAGGAAAAGTACTCAACGCCTTGAAAAAGAGATAATTTCAGATTATAAGCCTCTTCGAGGGGGCAACCTCCTTTTACCCCACTTAAATGTTCAAGTACAAGATGATTCAAAATGAAAATGTCTCCTTGGTATATATAGGAGACTAGG
>ML780703.1:1073510-1087695 GCA_009831015.1 Picea engelmannii | reverse complement strand
TGTGATTATAAAAAATTGAGAGAAACAACATCACATATAAGAAAAGGGTATGTGGATTTTATTGAGAAAGTTGAAACAAATATACTTTATTTATATTGGAAGAGTATGGTATATAATCATAAGTTCATTTGTTAAAGGTGCTTAGTCATAAGCCAAGAAACTTATCATTTATCAATATAACAATCAACTTCAAGATTTTATTCATGTATATTTCTTCCTTCATTTAATTGAATTAGTAAGTGCTAGACAACCATTAGGTGTGCAAGTATTCCAACCATTATTGTCACTGTTATATTATTTTCAAGTTATTCAAGTGTGATCCCATTTGGGTACTAGTGATGTAACAAGTGGTATCAAAGCTTCAATCAAGCTTTGTTGGTGTTTTTTTGTTAGTTCTTAAAAATAAAAGAGAGAATAAAATGACAATCAATTACTATCATTTCATCGATCACGGTTGAGTTTCAAGAGCACTTCCATATCTTTATCAATGAAAAGAGAATTACATTCTAGCTACAATTGAAGGGAAAAGGGTATGTGGATTCCATAAACCTAGAATATTATGGAATCCACATACCCTTTTCCATAGAATATACTAACTAGATTCGAAAACCAAAGACATGAAATATGGTACTACACATATAATATATTATCAAGGAAAAAACAAGCTACATGAAATTTGGACATTTGAACAAAAATTTACAAGTTAAATGAGTACATCAATAAAAAAATCATACTAACCTTGCAAGTTCAAAATCCAAGCTATGTAGATCGAGAATTGGATTTGTTCAACCGGTGGGTGACGGAAAAAATAAACAACTCAAACAAAAGCCATGAATAGTTTCGCAACTATAGAAAGTGTGTCACAAAGTCTTTTAAAGTCAGGTATATATAGATCAACTAGTCAACTAGCCGTTAACACCGACCAATGAGATAGGCAAAATTTTCGTGGAAATAGCGACGAACTTTTTTGGCAATAGTGACGAACTTTCGTGGTAATAGCGACGAACTTTTGTGGCAATAGCGACGAAAATCCCGACCAAGTTAAAAAACCTATTCATGGCTATATCGACGAACTTTCTTGGTAATATCGACGAAAATCCCTCCCTATTTAAAAAAAACATGAAAATAATGGAAACATGGAAAAATTTCATGGAATAATCCGCCCATATGTAGTAGTGTTTTCTCCTTGAGTACATGAATGTATAATGGACACCCAAATATCCTAAAGTGTCCAACCTCCGTTTTCACTTTGATGAAGGCCTCCTTTGGAGTCATGTTCCTAAAAGTATTATGAGGAATTTTTGTTCTAAACATACACTACATTCATGGATGCCTCCGCCCACACAAACATAGGTAAATGTTGATCATGAATCATTGCCTTGACTACGTCAACAATAAATCTGTTCTTCCTCTTTGTGACCCCATTCTGTTGAGGGTTGTAAGGAACAATGTACTCCATATTGATCCCTGCCTCAATGCAGAAATAATTGAAATCATAGGAGGTGTATTCTCCTCCATTATCTGATCTCAACACTTTGATCTTCTTTCTGGTCAGGTTTTCCACCTGTGCTCTGTATTCCTGAAATCTGGTAAGGACTCCATCCTTAGTCTTCAATAAGTAAATCCAAGTCTTTCGAGAGTGCTAATTAATGAATATCACATAGTATAGGTATTCATTGAAGGAAGAAACTATCATGGGTCTACATAAATCTGTATGAACCAAGTCAAAGATCCCCTTGGACCTGTTGTCATTTCTCGGAAAGGATCCCTTGGCATTCTTTTCAAGATCACAACCTCTGCAAATTCTATCGTGTTCAACATGGATATTTGGAAGGCCTGTCACCATCTTCACCAGAGCGAGAAGAGCTTTATAATGTAAATGAGTAAGTCTCCTATGCCATATTTCGCTCAAACTGATAGAATCATGTACCAAAACACCAAATATAGACCAAGATTGAGCATGTTCCCTTCTTCTCCTTCCTCCTACAATTGCAACTACCTTCAAGATATGCACAATAGATGAGTGAGTGAGTGTGCGTAAATGAGACACCAACCTCACATATAAATACAAGTGTGAGATGGCGCTAGGGTTGTGTCTCTTCACTTGGTTGAGCCGACTTCTCCTAGAAGTGGCTAAAACCACTTTATAATTACTAGGGGTCGAATTTATAAATACCACTATACAAATAAAATTTGACCAATCCACAAAAGGGGATTTGATCTTATACAATACCCAACTTAATCAATCCACGAAAGGGGATTTGATCTATAAAATAATAACTCAAATATAATTAGAATATTCTTCGAAGTTACAGTATTTCAACAATCCGCCTTAACGAGAACGATATTATACTAACATGAATCAATACAACATCATCAAGAGAAGGAGAGGGAAACACCATCATCAAAATCGAGAACATTGACTGGCACATCTATAAATCATCGAAAGTTTTTCTCATCATCAGTATCATCATAGTTTATAGCATGGAGTTGGAGTAACATCATCATCATCGTCGTCATCATCATGAAGTTGAAACATCAACATCAATAGGACAAAGCTGGAAAAACAACATCATCAATAGGATGAGGCGAGAACATCATCATCAACAACATGAAGCTGGAATAACATCATCAACAACAACACGAGGCTAGAATATCATCATTAACATGTGGGAATAGAATGAGATAGGTACATCAACAACAACATTTGTGGTACTCTGACAAACTGTCCTTATCGAACCTTTGAGATATTCCCAAGAATCATAATATTCCCTATGATATAAAATCCTAATAAGATACCACATGGTACTCTAATAGACCGTCTTTATCGAACCTTCAAGATCTTCCTAGGAATCATAAGATTCCCTAGGATATAAAATCCTAACTGAGCTACCACTACTGACTAGAGATGGAATATACATGCACAAGCACTCTGATATATTGTCCTTATTGGAACTTCGATATCTTCCCAGGGATGATTAATCCCATAGGATATAAAATCCTAACGGATCTACCTGTTGTTTGTTAGGATACCATAGTATCATCAACATCACTCCCCCTTTCTAGGGAGGTCCTTTTGGACTAAACCAAGCTTGTCTCGGAAGTACTCAAACTTCACATGAGACAGAGGCTTGGTCAACACATATGCAACATGCTCATTTGTGCCAACATATTGGAGCTTTACAATGCCCCTCTATACCATATCATGAATGTAGTGGTATCAGATCTCTATGTGATTCAACTTATCATGGAACAATGGGTTCTCCGTCATCTTTATACAAATCCAATTATCACATAGAATCAAGCTGGTTTCCATCTCCAAATCAAACAAACATATCAACAATTTTCGAAGCTATATGGCTTCACAACTGGTGTAACATGCTACAATGTACTCTGCTTATATCATGCTAAGAGAAATACTGGATTGATTCCTTATTTTCCATGAAGTCATGGATGACCCCAAACTGAAACAACATCTTGAAGTTCTCTTTCTGTCTAAAGCACTTCCAGCCCAATCTGAATCAGTATAGCCATATAGTCTGAAGTCATGATCTCCAGTATAACAGAGATCATAATCCAATGTACCCTTAAGGTATCTCATCACATGATTTGCAGCTATAAGGTGAACATGTCTGAGCTCCCCTAGATACTGACTCAAGGTGTTCATAGAAAATCATATATCTGGCCTGGTATTCATCATATACATCAATGATCTAACAATATGTCTATATAGAGTAGCATCAACCAACTTTGACAAAGTATCAACTAGGAGGTTCAAATTCGTTTCCATGGGTGTGTTCATGGATTTACATTCCAACATGTCAAATCTCTTCAGTATTTCAACTGCATACTTCCCTTGGTTAAGGAAGATCTTCTCTGGGCTCTTCCAAACTTCAAGACCTAAGAAATAATGCATCAGGCTTTGTCAAGAAAGCCCAATCTTGTCAAGAAACTATCAATTCTTCCATAGCAAGCTCTAGGAGCTTTCTTCAACCCATACAAATATTTCTTCAACAATGCATACATGAGTCTTTCTATGTTCAACTTCAAACCCTCGTGGTTGTTCTATATACACGTCTTCTTCAACAAAACCATTTAAGAAAGTTTTTTTTTACATCCATATGGTGCAACTTCCACTTAATTTTGGATGCGAGAGCTATGATGGTTCTGATAGAAGTGTATTTGGCTATAGGAGAAAATGTTTCTTCATAGTCAATACATTCCTTTTAAGAAAATCCACGAGCCACAAATCTTGCCTTATGTTTTTCAATACTTCCATTTGTTTCATGTTTTATTTTGTATATCCACTTGGAAGATACCACATATTTTTTCTTTGGTCTAGGAACTACTTCCCATACATCACACTTCATAAAGGACTACTATTCTTCTGTCATGGCATCCATCCAATCTTTCTTCTAAACGACTTCCTCAAAAAAAGTAGGTTATTTTTCTATGAGATCACACATCAAGGCCATATAGCTGGAGAATGGCTTAGGTTTCTTGCTTTGTCTCATGGTTCCTTGTGGGGCACCATACTTCTCTGCATCTTGAATGAGTTATTTTTACCAAGCTATATTTCTCTTGTGAGATATCGTCATATAGGGAGGTTCTTGAGATTCTATCATATCATGATCTTTTGGAATCTCATCATCATGGGTAACTGCAACTTCCTTTACAGGTTTTGAAACTCTGGGAGCTACATGTTCTTCTTCATATAATTCTTCAAGCTAACATTTCCTTGATCTTTTGAGTGTTTCATCTTCATGAAAGGTTACATCTCTGCTGATCTCAATATGATGGTAACCTGGTATGTAAATTCTGAAGGCCTTAGAGACCTCACAATATCCAAAAAATATTCCCTTCTTTCCTGAAGGATCCAACTTAGTTCTATTTTCTTTTGGAATGTGTACAAATACTGGACAACCAAATATTTTAAGATGGCTTACTTATGGCTTCTTTCCGGTGAACATTTCTTTGGGAATTTTGAATCCAAGTGCACTATGGGATAATATTTTTTGGACATATACTATTGTTCTTGTTGCTTCATCCCATATGTGCATTTGAAGATCTTGATCGTGAATCATAGTCTTTACTGCTTCCATAATTGTTCTATTCTTTCTTTCGTCTACACCATTTTTTTGAGGATTATAGGGAGTGGTGATCTCCCTCTTAATATCGACATATCTGCAAAAGCTTCCAAATTCATTTGAAGTGTACTCTCCTCCATTGTCTAACCTGAGTATCTTGATTTTCCTTTCGGAGATGTTTTCTACCAAGGCTTTGAATTCCTTGAACTTTCCAAGTACTTCATCTTTTGAATTCAAGAAATAAACCCAAGTATTACGAGAGTAATCATCAATACAATATACATGGTATACATACCCACTTAGAGAGATTGATGGAATTGGAACGCATACATCTAAGTGGAAAAGTTCCATAATTCCTTCTGCTTTATTGTCGCTCTTTGGAAACATATTCTTTATGTTCTTTCCTTATGCACATCCCTTGCATACACCTTCATGATCAACCTTTAGTTTTGATAAACCTGTAACTACCTTGCTTACATATGGTAAGGTTTTATAGTTGATATGAGCTATTATTCTATGCCAAAGTTCACAAGGACTTTCAGTAGAGTGAGTCAAACCTACATCTGAGTGACCCTTTAACTTGTACAAACCACCTTCTTCTATTCCAATAACAACTGCATCTTCTATAGTTTTTCCTTTAGACCACATAATAAATCCACCATCTATGAATGCAAACTTGAAACCTTTCTTATCTAGGGTTGAAATAGAAAGTAAGTTATTTTTCAAACCTGGTACATAGATTACATTCTTCATTCTCATCGAAGTTCTTGAATCAACTTTGTAGGTGGCTTCTCCCATTCCTTTGACTGGGTATTGATAATCATCTCCCAATGAAACTTTCTGGGGGTAGTCCTTCTCTATAAGTCTAGAGAGAGTGTTCTCTCGACCTGTCATGTGCTTACAGGAACCATTATCTATGAGCCAAGTATCCTCTCCAAGTGTCACAGATCCTGAGAGAGCGGAAAACAAAACATATTCTTCAATCTTTTATTTATCTAACTTGTTGGGTGGCTCATCATCTTCAACTACATGGGCATGATGTATTTTGTTATTTCTCTTCTTGTATTCTTCCCTTCTAGTAGGAAAATTATTAGCAATGTGTCCCATCTTATCACAATGATAACATTGGACGTAGGAGGATAAATCTTTTTTCCTTCTTTGACCTTTATCATATTTATGGAATCTCTTCGGAGAGTGAGACTCTTTATGAAAGTGAGTCTCATTTTGACAATGAGACTTTCCCTTTCCACCCTTAGCATGAGAATCTAGGGATTTATATTCATCTCTTAATAGGACAACTTCTTGGTTGGCCACTCTTGCTTCTTCTTGAACACATTCTTCCCATAAACTGTCAAATTGGAGTTTCTCTTTTCTTGCACAAATAGTTTGGATGAAGGCATCCCAAGGTCTTGTGAGACCATTAAGAGTTTTCAGCATGATTTCATCTTCATTTAAGTTGTCTCCAATTTCCTTTCATTGTTCCTTGAATTGCGAAACCCTAGAGAAATAGTCTTGAACTGTTTCTCCTTTTTGCATCTTTGTATTCTTGTGTTGGGTTCTTAGGTTCATATTCTGGTTGATGTTCCTTCCTTCATACATTTGGTTAGGGAATCAAACATATATTTTGGAGTATTCTTAAAAAACACTTTAGGGATCAAGTGGTCTTTAATGGAATCTTCAATTATTCTTTTAGCCTTAATCATATCCTTCTTGTACTTCTCTTTGGTTGCATTTTCTTCGGGTTCCTGTACATTTTATTTTATGAATTTTGCAATGTCATTTTCTTCAAGAATGAGTCGAATTTTGTACTTCCAGGAACAAAATTTTTCCACACTTTCTGACTTGTCAACAAGTTTGGTGCTTGTAGACATCTTGACCTCGAGCTAAGAAAATGACCAGAAAATGAAAGTACTCAAAAAATGAAACTGAGCTTACCAGGTGTTGGAGCCGCCTTTGTTTTTTAACCTGTCACAATTTTCATTTCGATGCTGGAAATCATAAGATGGTTTTCTTTTTCCCCTCCGAGAGATCGATGATCTCCAAGAGCTTGAACGCGCAAGCAACTCAATTTTTTCTACCCTCAAAACAAGTCCTACTTTTCGTAAGAAGGTTTCCTCCATTTTGATCTATTTCGGTATCTCACAAGTCGAATACTATAATCCATAAGTTCACGTGTCCCGAGTGACGAAACGACGAAGTCGTTTTTAAACTTTCACTCAAGACAGTAACTAGGGTAAAATCCTTTGACTCATGATTAGGCGTCGTCGGGGTTTCGCGCCTCGGCGTTCGCCAAACCCAAATTTTTATTTTTACAGCCCCGAGAGCCGAGAACACGAGGCCCTTTTGGGTTAACCCTGGTCAAGGATTAAAGGCAAAAAAGCTAACTGTGGTTAAAATATGTTCTCGGCGTTTCGCCACTCGGCACTATCTTTTCGAAATTTACGATGTCTAAAACCCCGACTCACGAAGTTGCGATGTAATTAGAACATGATTAATTAATCGCCTAATCCAATATTTTCTTCCCCTTAATTGAGTTCTAATTATCGCCATCTCCCGGTTTCGCGACTCGGCATACTAATCTCCCAGAAACTTGTCTTCGAGGTTTCAAGTTGCGATATGGCAGATAAAATGATTATAAAATTAATTATGCCCCAAATCGCGATTACTGTTAATTAAGCCAAAGTCGGTCCTCACGATCTCGCGAGTTGAAGACTCAAAGTGTTAAAAGGAAATCCACGATGTAACGAACGGTGAGAAGTTGATTAAAGTTGGTAAGCATTTGATTAATCAAGCCAAAACAAGATATATCTCGTGCCTCAAGGCTTGCACATTTCCCGAGGTAGCCATTTGCTCTCCATACTTTGACTGACTGTCAAACCGCCAGAAATTTATGACATTTATGAAGAAATGGGGTAAATCCACGCATAGAAGATCGGATTTTACGCAATAAATTTGTTTCTAATTACGATTTGACAGGCTTATTTTGAAAAGTACCGAATTTTCAAATATATATAAGAGTTTCATTTCATTATAACGAATGCATTTTCATAAGCACACAGAGCTCGTCATTTCTGAGTGAACTAATTTCTGCATGTATACGTAGTTCTATCGCAGAAGGGCGAAAACGAAAGCTTCGGCTATGGCTCCATAGAAGGAGAAAAGGTGAATGTCGAGGTCGCGGGACAAGGCTCAGACAATGTCTCCGACACTTCACCCCGGAGTGTCGATTCGGTCCCCAGCTGGTCATTTGTTTCAGACATTCTGCAATCAGAATTGGTGAATTATTCAGACTCAGACGACAATGAAAAGGATGATCTAAACACTAAATACAAGATAGTTGTCCAATTCAGAATGCACAGGGTAACATCCAGACTACGGTTGCTTCCATATTATGACATGATCCGATGGGCGTTGGATCACATAGACCTACCCACCAGGACTATCATGAACGGGCAGTGGGTCACGGTCCAGACTTTTAGGCCGGAACATATCCAAACCATGTATAAGCTCCCGATGACGTCTGAATACACATATGGTGCTGAATTCCTGGAGGAATTCAAAGAAAAGGAGTGCACACAATATGATAAAACCATGCCCGGTTTGATAAAGGATTGGGTTTCGTGCACTGCGAAATTCAGAGCAAATGACCAGGGCATTTATTCAATCGCTTCGTTGGAGCCACAGTATAAGTATGTGGCCATGATGACATGCCGACTATTTGGGAGAGAGGACACATCGCATTTTTTCATTGCGTGGGTTCCTCTGATGTTTCGGGTTGCAGAAGGTTGCTCGTTTAATTGGGCAAAGATACTCTCGGACAGTTTGGTCAACTGGGTCACAGAGTATCGAGAGCAGAGGGCAAGTGGGAGGCCGTCCTCATTCTTCATGTCTGCATATATCATGGACACGATATGTTCCATGAGACCATTCCCATTGATGAGCTGGGCTTGGACTCCTGCCGAAGACAGACCCATACATGTATACCATGAAAAGATATGGGAAAATAAAGTAGACAGTTTCATATACGAAATTTTCAACTGGGTGATGGTGCCCCTGCATAGCGCCATTTTTGGCCACCCACCATCTCGTATCTCGGACAACATTGCTGCAAATCTGAGTGGCATAGCGGACTGGTACGTGGAGGCAGAGTTCTCGTACTTCAGAGTGTTCGGGGCCGCTGTTCCCCCGCTTGAGCTACCATTGTTCATCCTCGACAAGATGGCTTGTCGCGAGGTTGCCCGGTAAACAATAATTGGAGGGGTAAGTAAAGAACTCAAAGGATACTCAAAGAAGGTGTGGCCGTCTTTTCCCATTCGGCTGAATTCTTATTCTTTATTGGATTTCGGGCATGCAAAGGCTGAGGCTGCAGCCCTGGAAGACCTGAATTTGGTCTCCATCGAGTATAAGAAACATGATCCACAGAGGGTTGTGAGAAACCATTTAGAAAATTGTGGGCTCAAGATATTTGAGCATGAGAACTCACCCTCGGATGATATTTTTCGAGGGGCGAGGTCTTACGAAGAAGTTCTAGTCCGGATCCGATCCTTGGCACCTGAGGACACAACTGCTGTGTTAAAATTCCAAGAGAATAGACGAAGTGGTCTCCCCGCTGTGTTGTGAGGTGAGAGTTCGGGTGTTCCCGAGAAAAAGTAGAAGGATGATGAAGATCCCAAAGATGCAATTCCTGACTCGGCAAAACACCAGGACGAGGAGGAACAAATAAAGAATCCTGAAGCAGAGGTACTAACTCTGGACCCGCCAAAGAAACAGAATCTGAAAGTCGAGACAAAGACCCCGGAACCGCCAAAGAAGCAGAACCCGGTTGATACCCCAGGAAAATCAACGAAACAAATCGGGGAACCCATCACTTTTGTCACCCCCTTGCAGTCGACGCAGGGGAATATCGAAGAAGGATGGATATTTAATGAGGAGATGAGGCCCATACGAGCAGAAGAAATTCCTCCGAACGAGTTCTTCTTTGATAAATAGAGAAAAGCGGTAGTAAAAAGGGAATTCTACCAGGAGGGAGAATCAACTGCTAAGAAGTTCAAGGTCATGACCGATGGAAAAAATAAAAAGAATGAGCAATTCACCACTGAGATTGCAGGGACGCTAGGAGTGTATGCATCGGCGAATCAATTTTCGGTCGGAATTTTAAAGAACCAACTCAATAGGAAAAATAGCCTGATCAGGGCTCTCGAGGCAAGATTGTCCTCGGCCACGGAAAATGCTCAAGGCCAGGTGAGCGCGGAGATAGAATTGGCCCGACTAGCTGATAAAAATGAGATAGAGGTGCTTAAAACCAAGCTCGAGCAAGCACATCTAGTGGTCTAATACGGTCGGATACATGCGGGCCAATAGAGGACTATGATTGCAGAGCTGTAGGCTTAGGTAGAGATCGTCGAAAGCAGGGTGATCAACGTCGAGAGGTTTAAATCCCGAGCGATTTAGATTCAGGACAGAATCTCTTCTGCACAACAGAATTTGCTCGCCAAAGTGGGAGAGATCCGAGAGAATTGTCTGTTGATGAATCAGGTTTCCGAGAACCTGACTGTCAGAGAGAGGGATGTAGAAGCGGCTCGGGTCACCTTCTAGGAGGCGGTGATAGCCATGAATAACAAAGTTTTGGTAGGTTCTCCCGGGCTCGCCATCCCAGAACAAACCAGAGGTAATATTCTGTTGAAAGATTGGGAGTACAACATTTCCCTGGGCAAGGAGCAAGCCCAAAGGGTAACCAATTCATTAGAAGAAGCCTTCAATTCTATAGACGGTGAGCTATTGGGTATGGACAGTGGAGGTGATGCAACAACATTGATACAAATGAATGTGGAACAAATCTTGCTTGATCTGAAAGAGAAGGATGAGAGAGATTCGACCGATATCTCTCAGATAGATATGGTGGACATGGACCGAGTTGATAAGCATATGATCCATCCCAGCGTGCAACTAAGTGCCCTCAACATCGTCGATGCACAAATGGGGGACAAGCTACAACAGTTGGCCCGAGAATGTTACTTCGTCGAGGCCAGCTGTCAAGCGGAGCCTTCATGGCTCGTATCTCATCTTGTGGAAATATGTATCGCCTGCACCGAGTCCGTGCAAAGATGAGCACCTGGAACTAAATGAAGACAGAGTAGGGGAAATGGAGCGATTTCTCTCTCCTCTATCATAACTGAAATTTTGCGACTATTGAGATTCTACCTGCTGTGTAGAAATTGTATAAATATACCCCAGAGAGAAATAAACAAGGCTGGACCCTTTTTGAGTTATTTGTAATAGAGTTTTTACATTGAGAGTTAATACAAGCAGATCTGGAGATTCTCAATTCTGTCACTTCTGTATCATAAGTTTGCTTCCTTGTATCTCATTTTTACATTTCAATTCATATTCATAATTGATGTACTTCGTTGTAATTTAGTACGACCACTACTATAACGAATGAATTTGAGTTTTCTGTAATTGTTTATTGCCTTTCCTCTGCACCAGCTATCAGCTGTGTAAGACCAATCTGCAGTTTCAGAATTCTACATATATTCTTTGTTACATTGGTTATTTTCTTACATATTTTCCTCTCCCGTTTATGTCGTGAGTTTTCCATTGGTTGGAACTTTACTTTGTAAATGGCTCAATGTTTTTCTCTCATCTCACCCCTTTTATAAAAATATGATACAGTTACGGGAACGAGCCTTAGATTTTGCATCTATATGTTATTTCTGCAACTGTAAGTTCTCTTTTATAAGATCAAACTGAGACAACACTTAATCTTTCCTAAAAGTCGTTTATATCTTTACTGTTCCCCCATGACAGTTCTTGTACAGACTCAACCTAACCTTGAACCCGGGTTATTGGACCAAACACACATCGCCTTAAAAATCTTCAACACTGTCCTTAAAACAACAACTAACCGGGCTAAACTTGAACAATCATGGGCAGCCATTGAGCGAGATATAAATATCCAGGAACAGTTAGAAGCCAGACAATGCCAACGAAGAAATCTTCCTTAGTTTCCTTCCCTGAAGGTTTGACGTTTCTACCTTCTCCACCTTTTAACCACTTTCGGATGCCTTGACACTGTACCTTTAAGCCTTAAGTACAGACTCAGGAACAACACCAGGAGATGCATTGGGCTTAGGCGAGTTTGCTAGAGCTGACTGTTTTTGAAGAATCCAAGTTTTACCACTTGAAACTGGACTTGCGCACTTATGAACTAATGCTTCTGGTTTTCTATTACCAGTAAAAAATAGGGTTTGAATTTCGGAGAATCCAGCCACTGAAAATGTTATCTCAAGCTGTCAAAAGATGTGCTAGGGAAAGGTGCATTTCCCAAGGTGGTTTTTGGGCAAAAATTCCTCTTCAGTAAAAATCCCTAATTTTCTTGTACGACAAGAGTGACCTCTAGATACTTAGGGAAAGATTCTCTATTCAATCAATCTCTTATACCATGTTAAGTTTTTACTTTTTTTATTAGGTTATTTCCAAATTACATGAGCATTCAATGTATTTCCAAAACAATAGTATAAAGAGGATCACTAAAATAAACACAATAACAAGATACACAACATTTTATCCTGGGAAACCCTCACGGGGGAGAAAACCCAGCAAAAACTTCCTCAATAATAGATTTCCAATACAATGCCAAGACTAAGACCAAAACACCAAAGACAGACCAAGACTGAGCATGCACCTCTCTTCTCCTTCCTCCTGCAACTACAACTTCCTTCAAGATACGTGCACTAGATGAGTGAGTGAGTGTGTGTAAATGAGACAACAACCTCACATATAAATACAAGTGTGAGATGATGCTAGGGTTGTGTCTCTTCACTTGGTTGAGATGACTTCTCCTATAAGTGGCTAAAACCACTTTATAATTACTAGGGGTCGACTTTACAAATACCATTATACAAATACAGTTTGACCAATCCAAAAATGGGATTTGATCATATACAAGACCCGAATTGATCAAACCACAAAAGGGGATTTGATCTATAAAATAATAACTCAAATATAATTAGAATATTCTTTGAAGTTACAATATTTCAACACTCCCGCTTGACGAGAACAATATTCTACTGACATGACTCAATACAACATAATCATGAGAAGGAGAGGGCATCATCATCATCAACATATGGAACATTGATTGGCACATATATGAATCATATGAAGTTGTTCTCATCATTAATATCATCATCATTTACAGTGATGAGCAATCTAGATTTCCAAGAACTAAACTTGGTTGTTCCATCAAGCCTATATTCCACCAAAATACGGTTCACCATGGTTGTTGGAAGAGAAAAGAAACCTTAATTTGAGTTGCAGCTGCTAAAAAAATAAAAATGAATTGAAGGTAAGGTACGACGAGTTGTTGTAGAAGGTCAACGCTTGTGCAACAATATTCTTTCAATAATGTTGCTTTGATACCATGCTGGATTTTTAATGTTGTTCAATTACATTAAGTTTCTTCACAAATTTACATCAACTGAAGCATAAACCATGAACAATAGTAGCAGTAATAACCAATATCACAAGAAGAATAACCATGCACACATACACAAGTACAATGAAATATGCTAATACAAAATGATTATGATATATTGATATACTAGCCTAGCCACTTACCGTGTAGCTGATGAACATCAAGAGCCACCGACATATTTCCTCCCACCGAGAGACCCCGACATCTAGTCTCCTGCCATATTGCAATGCCCCATATATGTGGCAAGAAACTAAATAATCTATGTTAATTAGGGTCCCCAGTGATTAACAAATGCAAAATGACATGCACGAAGGTTATATGTGTTAATCATGGCCTTTAATTTGTGGACATGATGAAGAATATTCTTGTATGGTTAAATATCACACGCACATTGCATATTTTTAATAAAAGACTGATTAATATGGAATTATTCAATAGGTATACTCCTCTCGATGTAATTATTACAATGATGAGTGATCCATATATAGAGAACATATGGTGACCATCCATGAAAGGATGTGTCCCTTGGATAATAAATAACTACTTATTTATTAAATATAATTATACCTTGTATTATAAATATAATGTCATATATATATATATATATATATATATATATATA
>ML780703.1:1045285-1073458 GCA_009831015.1 Picea engelmannii | reverse complement strand
AGAGGAATGTCTTCCTGATGTTGTCCAAACATCAACACAAAATAGTTTCAAATATGTGGTAGCTTAAATTTTTTGTGAAACATACACAACCATTGAAATACATGAGCATTTTTTAACTGGCCCACAAAACCATCTGATCAATTCCAATGTTGATCCATCTGTATGTTCTTCTCATTAAGGTGATTGTAAAACAATTGAAATCAATTTTGTGTGTAGGCTAAGTCAAGGCACCAATCATCGCTTATGTAGAAGTGATACTCCTTCAATATAACTTTGTTTTCTTTGTTACTATCTGGCCTATGATTATATGTGATATGGGCCATTTTTCTGACCTTCTCGGATTGATAATATTGGCTTTGAATTTCATTTTGTAGTTGAAGGGTGTAGTTCTCAACAAAATCAACCATTGATAAGACAATACCAATAAGAAATATATCCCTGCATATTCTAAAATGTTCATCCTGCCATAGAGTCACATGGACATGTTGAACATATTTTCATGTCTTTTCAACGAAGTCCTTGATGAAGTCACATACTTGTACTTGAGAAATCACCAATTGTATATTTTTTTATTTCTTGCCATCCATTAATATCATATGCGACATATTTAAATCTTTGCAAGGAAACCTCCTTCCTCCCCAATTCATACTCATCACTTACATGGATGCACTTGCTCAGTAATGTCATTCCACTGCACCTAGGGCATGTCCCATCTAATCAAGTTTTTTGATAAAATATACAACCCTCTAGCCTTGTACACAAGATGTTGTGAATAAAGTCTCTAGATAATGACGACAACAATATAATTGAGCATTCCTACACAACGGTGTTATGCAATACATAATATATATGTGTGTATGTGTGTGTGAGAGATATAATAATAACCATACTCAATGTGATATATACAACAACATGTGTTACAAATTGTGTTTATTCGAACATACCAAGGATTGCATTTATGAAAAGATATTTGGAATAAGTTAAGTGCACTATGTACTGTCATGAATCTTTCATATAATTTTTTCTGTGTAATGTCAAGAAAGTGTTTGATATAGGTTTCACAGCCCCTATATGCCCTTCTCAATTTTAGTACATATTTTTGGTTAGAAGAAGCCCTAGTGTTATCATGCCAGAAAAAAATGTACTAGTCCCTTAACTGCTCCAATTAACTTCATGTCAGAACGAGGTAACCTACCAGTGAAGGCCCACAAATCTGTTAGGACACATATGTTGAGGATATATCATATATTATAATACTTTATAATAGTTTTGATATTGCATTTCATGAGATGAGAGGTTTGTTGGAGAAAACAATGCTTTCTCGTGATCTTGCTAACAATTGATTGTGAAAAGACATGTCGGTTTGCATTACGGTCTTTAAAAACATATTTCTTACCATTTTTTTTTAAAAGAATCCAAAAGGTTTCTAATAATATGATGACTTGTTTATAAACTTTTGATTGTTTTAATGCCTAAAATTCTCCTAACAACAGTCAAACTTATAGATTTTAACAAAGCCAAAAATAATTGACATTTAGCGACATAAGATTTTGGTTCACAATATTCTTTAATGATTTTATAAGAACGATAACAAATATTTTGGTTAGGTAACTTACCTTCAAGTGATTCTAGACCACTTTCATCCACCCAAATTCATTTAGGATTTCTTCACTGCACATTGCTCAATCTAGGTAGGGACGATGAACCCATATTTTGACACTCTTGAACTCCTTCTTGTGCAGTTAACAATGTTGCAGTTCTTTCCCCTTCAATCAATGGTAGATAAATTATAAGAGGAGAGTTGACATTGTCATGACTAGTTTATGGAATGCATGATTGTCCAACAAGAGGTTGCACCAAAAGAACTTCTTCACTAGAAGTCTATGGACCCATTGCCTCTCTAATTTCATCCATTGTATAATCATCTCCAAGAAAATCCTTCATCATTTGGTCATCCACAACAAATTTTCTTGATGAGACAATGATTGGAGGTACAATGGAAGTATGAACTGGATTGGTCTCTACTAAAATCTTGCACTTTGCTTGTGCTGATGGAGGAGAAACAACCAAAAAAACATCTATTCCTCTAGAAATTGGATTTCCCTCTATTGAAAGTCTGTGATTTGACATACATAACTTTGTCTTTTCTCTTTCTTCATTTACCTTTTAAATGGGTTTTTATTTCCTCAAAGACTTTCTACTTCGATTCCATGGGTTCCCCGTGTTTAAAGAGAACAATTTTCTTCCAAGCACACCAAAACAAGTTTTCTTTCCAATCACAATTGTCTTCCAATTACAAAAAATAGTATTGGTATTACACAAGAAGGCACAACTAACAATTCTAATTCCAATTACACAAATGTGTCTTGGTATTACACAAGAAGACACAACTAACAATTTCAATTCCAATTACACAAATTTGTCTTGGTATTACACAAGGAGATACAACTAACAATTCCAATTCCAATGACACAAATTTATCTTCCAATTATTCCTACAATTGTCTTCTAATAACACAAATATGTCTACCAATCAAACATGAAGACAAAAAGAACAAAAACATGTTTGTTTTTTCTATTTTTACGTGCAGATGTCAATCTTGTTTGAGTTTTTGACATAGATGAGATTGAGGAGTGTGCTTGGCACATATACCTACCCAACAAGAATGCACACACATTCATGCTGGGTAGGGATGAGTGCCAAACACACTCAAACTCATTTCTTTCAAGTCACAAGAGTGTGTGTGTGCCCTTAATGAAATGGATATAGAATTTATTTTAGACTAAACAAATTTATGAATAAATGTGTATAGGGGTTTGGGGACAACTAAGACATAAGGGATTAATATTGAAATTTTCTTGAAGCATAGGGCAATGGTTAGAGCACCACTATGTGTAAGGGTTGTGGGGCCTTCAACAAAAGGTATAGGCATAATACACTTAGAGATTAGATTTGGAGGGGTTTAAAGGTCGCGTATAGGTTATTCCTAGGCTTAGATGGAGCTAGGGGGGTCTAATTCATGGTCTAAGCCAAGGTCTATGTCAAGGTCATGTTATAAGTCATGGTCATGTTCATCGTCATAGTATGGGTCTAGGTCATGGTCTAGGTATAGCTCTAGGTATATTTAATGGTTTAGGTCATGGTCATGGTCATGGTCATCGTATAGGTCTAGGTCATGGTCATGGTCATAGTATAGGTCTAGGTTATGTTTTGTGGTATAGGTCTAGGTCATGGTAATCATATAGTTCTAGGAGCCAAGTGGATCCAAGTCACTCCACTTGGGAGGACTTGTGATGCCTTGAGGTGGATTCCGTGGATAGAGTTGGGTAAACTTATTTTGGGTTGATTTTGGGGAAGTTTGGAAATGTAGGTCTGTTGGAGGCATGTGTGAGGCAGAACCAAAATTTGTGAAGTCTGCGGTAACGAAGGAACAACAAGTTTTCGGTGGAGGGAGGGCCTAAGGTGCATTGTAGGAGGTTGCAGAGATGGTTGTGACAGAGGGTCTTGGTGTGACAAATCTGTGTATGAGTTCCTTGGTGAGGTGAAGCGAATCGTTTGACTTTGTCAAAGTCGTAAACTAAAACAATAGTGTTCATATTGTAACTATTTTTGCAATAAAAAAACCTTATATGGGTGTTAGGCATGGTTCATGCCGCCTGCACTATTTATGTGTATGTATTTCATTCGTTTCATTGTTTTTCTCTTGGTTTATCATGTTCATGGATGTATTCTTAAATATGACTAAGTGTTAAAGTTGTTAACAATTTTCTAAGTATACAAGAGTTGGACTAGAGTAGGAGTGTAACTCATTGATAACCTATAACAGAATATGGGCATGTTCTAAGTGAAGAGGCATAGTCCAAACAAAGTATCTTTTGTGTTGCCAAGCAACCAAGTGAGAAATGACACGGTGTCACACACCCTTAAGAGGTGTATGAATGCAAGGCACACTATGGGGATGTGACATATGGTATCAGTGTAGTTTGGTGCTCTTCACCACTCTTCCAATTAGAAAAATTGTGGTGGGGTGCACTTATTGAAAATATATTTTGTTGCAAAGTCGGTTCGGTGGGAACATTCGCAAACGTTTTGAACCGTTCAGTGGAGCGAACTAGTTCATTGCATACTTTGAATTAGACTTATGATAGATGTTCGATTGACAATGTGGTGGAAGGTTGGTCTGGAAACACACCTTGTATAGACCAAGAGTAGAGTTTGTGGTGAGACGAAGCACTTGGACTGGGTGGGTGATTGCATAACTCATCGTAGAACTTGTAACAGAGTTCATCGCAAAGGAAAACTTGGTTGGTTTGATTTGTGATGGAATTCAATTTCGGACCTATTGTGCACACCTTGGAGAGACTAGACATAGAGTTTGTTGGAGAACCAGGCACCTGGGAAAGGCAGATGAACGTAGGATTTTTCGCATGACTTGTTGCAAATCCAACCACAAAAGTGATAAAAAAAGTGAGCGTAGAGGTTGATCATGAAGGGGGGAAGTCTTGGGTTGCAGAAACTTCAAGCACTTGGGTGAAAAACTTGAGGTGACCTAGAAGAGATCTATAGCAGGTAGTTGGTTGGGCACGTTTCCATCATGACGTCTTCGTGTCGTGCATCACCGAGAACAACAATTGAGTTGATTTGGTTTGTTGGATGAATATGTCGATCACATCCTTCAGATGAGGTAGCTATTTGAAGAGTTAAAATAGTCAGTCAACAGCAGTATGACTTGACAGTCGGGTGGTGGGTGCATGGTGCCTTGAAGCGGAAGCAATCAAGTTACAAAGATGGAAAGACATCGGAGATTAGTTCAACCGGTTGCATACAAAGTTTGGGACTTATAAAAATTTCTAAAGTGGATGGATGGACTCAGACTTGTATTGCAATGAATATCTTGTAGGCTATGGATAGTGATTGAGGGGAGTTTATGTGGAGAGTTGGTTGTTTGGGCAAGCAAAGGTCCAAGACAACAAAATTAGAACACAGTTGAAACCAAGGATGTCATTGGGAAAGGCATGGTTGGTTTTGAGTTATTTCATTTCCTAAGTGTTAGGGTGAGTTCTTTGAATGAAAGTCAGATGAATTGATGGTTCAAGTGCAATCTGTTTCCATGGTGAAAACCGACAGACTTGAGGGTGACTCAAGTGATGCAGATTTGAAGAAGTCATGTAGCGATTTTGGATGCCTTGGTTGGTCGAGTGTGCAGAGATCTTGGAGAGACCTACTTGTATGATTATTGTGGTGGACTTAGGCATATTTGGATGCAACTATTGAGGTGGCTTGAGGAAGTTTCCTAACTCTTTGATAAGGCACATTGGATAGGTCATTGCAGTGAAGTGGGAAGTGAAGTCTATACATGTCGAGTTTGAGAGGATGGGTGAGGCTCCTTGGTGCTTGGTGCCTTAGCCAAATTCATTAAGTCATGTGATTACTTGACAGTCATGATGACAATTTTGAAGTTTGGAAACTTGTAGGAGGCGCAAGGTAATTGTTTTCTAAAGATGGATGGAGTCAAGAAGGGAATTCGACCAATAATTGTTAGCAAAAAACATGAATGGGTAGAACGTAGACCAAGTGACTTGGGTGGTGTTCATTTTCCTTTAGTATGGGACATTGGATGAGGAAAAACGCACCATGGGGATTTATGGATGATTGTGAAATAAATCACTTATCCAGGAGGGTTGTTGGTTGAGGTTGGAAAAAGTATTGGTGTAAACATGCCTAAGGCATAGAAGTTCTTTGATGTGATTCATTCTACTTGGAGCACTTCGGATAGTTTGTTTGGAAGATTGAGGAATTGTAGGCATGTTGGCCAACATTCAACACAGATGTTGAGTTGCAGAGAGGTGACTCAACGAAAGGAGGTGAGTTGAGGACTTGCATTTGTTTGGAGAGTTGTGCGGATAAACATATTGCAACATTGTTGGCACAGAGGCAGACCCAGGGTTCAATGCTACAAGAGAAAACCAAAAAAACCCTAACTACCGACCCTTTCGACAAAACCTTCGAAGCAGATGAAGTCTCACTCGAGGTAGAGGTACGGGTGGTTGCAAGACTCAGGTGTCTGCAACCTTAGCTGGGACACAGATCTGTGATTATAACACTTAGAAATCACTTAGCATAGATTATTCATCAATATTCAACCCTTATGATACTTCACAGATAACACAGAGCATCGTAGTATGTACTTATATCTAAGTCAATTCAACACTTAGCCACAACAAGATAGATTAGATTCGACAGATCAAGCACTAAGCATCTTACATACCAAATCTAACATTCATTCATATCACAGAAGCACAAAGCATAAATAGATCTATCTAAACACATCAAAGCACTTAGCAAATAAAGAGACAAACACATCAGGTCGAGGCACAGAGCACAAAACACAGATTTACCGTGGTTCACCCCCACCCTGGGGCTACATCCACAAAGTCTTCTTCTTTATTAGCTTTAGTTAATTAGGTTACAACACAGAGCCATCCAAATCCCTCTTCGCATAGGACATAAGATTTGCGCAACTCGCTAGATCCTTCTTCCTTGTGCTAAAAGCACAGAGCCTTCTACAATATCCTGTACTTAGCCTCTTACAGTATGCACAAATCATTTACAATCATTACCAGCACTTAGCACAACTCACAACTCTTCGATCACATAGATCACACTCTACTACTCTTCTCTCCCCCACCCTTTTTCACTTACTTCACCTATACATATATTTATACATACAACAATGGGCCTAAGAGTGGGTAAACCCATGGGCCGACATCCTTTTCACATTACATTATCCCCAAAAACCCAAAAAGGACCCAAAAAGGGGTCTAGCTTCCATGATTTTTGCCTCGCGTTCCGCTCCATCTTTGACAAGCTGTCGAAGTCCCAAAAATGGTCAAATATGACCAAGTGTTCCTCAAAACATGGTCAGGGCCAACAGACACCCAACACTCACCTGTGACTCATCTCGAGTCACTCAGGTCTGTGTAACTTTGCCTCAAAGGTCTCGAGTTTGGCTCGAGATGATTTGACTCTGTGATACTACTTCTTTTTTGATAAATTCTTGAACAACCGCTTCGCTGATAGGTCCTTCCAGTTGCTGCTCGACTGTAACAACTACTTGTTCTAGTAGTGTTCCTTGGCTTTCAATTTCTTCAAACAGTAGGTAGGTCGCCTCTTGGCTCAGCTGGAGTTTCTGGGTGACTTCCATCACTCTATTCTGCATGGTAAGAACAAGTTGTTGGGCAATGCGTTGTTCCTGGGATCTCTTCATCCTCTTGATGGGTGATAGGAGCTTGAGTTGCACCTGTACTGTATCTGTGTGTTGCTTTGCTTCATGGAGTTGGGACTCCAGTTTCTTCAACTCTGGGTGTTCAGATAGTTGTTCATATATATATGTACGCTTCTTCTACTTAGTTGTTTACATTCTGCAACAAGTGTTTTAATCCTCTTGACTGCGCTCTGAGCATTCAATTCTCATTGGTCATGCACTTCTTGTGGAGTCTGTGGTATGGTATGAAGCTCTAATTCCATGACCCTTTGTTGAAGTTGTTGAATAACTTCAGCCAGCTTCATCACTTGGCGCTCTATGGGCTCTTCGGCCTTCTTCTCTAAGCCAGTCACAAAGAGAAATGCTCTGTTGACTACTTCTTCAGTTCCTATCTGCTTTGTGAGCAAATTCTCTTTCTCTTTTCAGATCTTCTCTCTGTCTTCTTCAAATTTTTCTTGTTGTGCGGCTTGGCGTTGCTCAATAATTTCCTCCCGTGCTTTCTTTAGGGCCTGGGTGGCCTGCACTTTTTATTCCTGAGCATGTCGAAGGCATACTTTGACTGCATCAGCAATCTTGTGGACCTGAACTGATTCATATCCCACTTCTATTGTTGCTTCTGGCAGAGGTGCAATAGATATTGATCGGCTATATTGTAGTGCTTGTTGTACTCCTTGGAGCGCGATCTCAATTTGGCTATACATTTGTTCCTGCTTCACCTCCTGCTTCTCTATGATTTCCTTTGAAGCATCATTGACCGCTGCAAAAATGAAATCAAATTCATCCAAAGTGAGGGAAATTCGCATCTTGGTTACAGGTGTTCTTGGTTTCTTTCTAGAGGAAGATTTCAAAGGTGAGACCTTCATTTTCTTCGATGAGTCTTCTTCGTCCCTAGGTGGTGGTACTTCGACTTTCTGTTGTTTAGTTTCTGTACCTTCTTCATCATCACATTCTTCATCTGGTGTATTGGAAGCTGTCCTTACAGATAGGCTGTCAACATCCTGGACTTCTTCAGTCTTCTTCGTCATATTTTCTTTTTTTGTCTTCTTGGGCCCAGGTGTATCCTGCGCAGTTCTGGGGCAGTCGATGTCAGACATTTCTATGGGGTCTACTGAAACAAGGAGGTCTGCTGACCATTCCTTGATGATCTCTTCCATTTCTTCTTCTATCAACTTATAATATGACTGGAGTTGTTCCTGGTGCTCATCAGCCCGTGGGGTTAGGTATATAAAGTGGCGGTCCATGCTGAACTTTATCAGAGGTTGAAATATTTTTAAAGTGTTCGGGGCTATGCGAGGTTCACTCCTTATGGTTTCTTTCAATTGGTTATAATACGCGTGGAAAACAACATTCAATTTCCATTGCTTTCTCATGTCATTCGAGTACCATAATGTACTGAACTTCACGGCTAGTGGCTCAAAGGGGTCAAGGTCTGGGAAGGTTGTGCCTTCCGGTAGCTCCCATGCAACAAAATCGATCAGTATCAGGAGCCAACTAAAATGGAATTCATGCCCCTGATCCTGGGCTTCTCTGCAGTCAATCTCCAGTTGATTCATCAGGTACTTCACCCAGTTCATCTGTAGTCCCTCTGTGCACTTTCCTGTGAGGTCAACTACAAAGCCAGATACTTGTTTTGGTCGATTCTTGCATACCAATTTCCCTACGATCAGTTGGCATGTGAGGTGCACTATGCCACTTTCAATAGAAGCTACCTTGTAGCCTCTTGCGCCTTTCTCAACATCGCCATAGGCTTCTTTGATCTTCGACATAAGAGCACGGTCTGCGATATTTCCATGATAGTTCTCATGGGGATTAGGGCCCTGCATGCTAAGCCCAGTGATCCTATTGATCAACGTCAGATCAATAGTTATGCGATGATCTAACCACATGTATCCTCCGTGGTAACTTGCTAGCAACAATTTTACACAAGCATTCACCTCCTAGTGTCTGCCGAAGCGCGGTATTTTCATAACGTTGAGAAAAGTAGACTGCGTGAGGTTCATCTTCCATTATTGAGGGATGAGCTTCGAATTCTTGCCCTTAGCTCTCGTCAAGTACTTATACAGGGCGAGCATGCTGTAAAATTTAGTGTCCCCCAGGTTGAAGTCACAAAAATTCGACGTTGTAACCTTGTCTTGATCTGCGTGGTAGGTGCGTACTCCTTTCAGTAGATATGCAATGACTAGGGTGTATTCAAAGTCTGTAGGTACATTGTCCCTATTAATCTCATCGCTCAGAGGGGGTATGTAATCTGGTAGGATGGATGGCACTAACTTCGCATTGGTTATGTCATCCTTATTCTTAGTTCTTCTCTCTGCGCCGACTCGAGATGTTCCTGCTTGAGCAGTCGACGGGGAGGCTTGCACTCCTCTCGTCGATGATCCTTGGACTCCAGTGGACATTCTTCTTTCTGAAATGACTCTCTCAATCATTAAATCGAGAAGGACCTCTGTGACGGATTCCTCAAGTTTGGTGATCTCATCAGACATACGCACTCAAGAAATATAGTCGGGGTCACGATGATCTCAAAATACTGCACTAGGATGAACAATCTTCTTGCAATGATCACTGTAGACAATCACTAATTCTGCGGGCTTCAACTTTTCTGTTGGAAAAAGTGTTATTTGGGCACGACACGACAAGCTAAATAGGAAATCCATCAACGGTCTACTTGCAATGGGCATGAAGCTTCCATGAACATTGTTTCATCCGTTATGGCGTGGTCCAATGGTTTGGTGGTGATCCTTTAATGTTTTTCTGTCCGTTCAGGGTTGAAGTCGAATGGGTATATTGATCCAATGACTATATTGCTTCGCCACGACGAAGTGTCATATGTTGTTGTTCTAATATCCCGACGAAGATCAATTCCTGTGATTTTTCCTTCTACGAAGTTTCCTCTGGAATCTTTTGTAACTTTTCGATCTTGGCTCTCTTCTTACTTAGATTCCTAGCCTTCTTTCCAGTGAGCTTCGTCTCGGTCATCCTTTTTTCCATTCTGATTCTTATCTTCTCTTGACATAGTCACTTCACGATGTTGAGATTCTTTCTTCAGATCCAAGGGTAATACTCTTGTTGGTGCAATTATTTGCATAATATATTACCAAACATAAATTATCAACCGAGATTCGTAATCAGTAGAGTTGATGCACTATATGTGCCGATAACAGATAGGTTCCTATTTCTAATGAGTATAGCTTAAAGAAGAAACATTCAATAACAAAATACTATGTTTTCAAAGATAACACTCTTCACACAATTCATAAATTAGAAAACAAAACTTGCAATCATGCACTCAAAAGATTTTGCTCAGACAATGCCTTGTCCATTTACAAGCTCATGAAGTGGAAAGATGGACTTTGAATCTGTTATCTGTATCTAATATCCTTAACAACAACTAACAATCAAATATGGGCACACTTCAACAATACCACTCCAAACTTAGAAGAGAAAATTGATAACAAAACTTCTCAAGCAAACAGTGAATTGAAAGGTTCTTTCTTAGGTGACAAATCTGTTCATTAGAGGCTCATGAAATGAAAAGATGAACTTAAGATCTATCTCCTGGAGAAACTAAAATAACAAGTGGGATGCTCCATTAAAGCTCATGTATGGTGAAAGATGGAGATCCAACTGTTCCTTCATTACCACACTTTGCAACAAATTCGAATAGTGAAATCAAACAAAATAACATGAAATCAAAATAACAAATACATGAAATGAAAATCTACACTAAAAATTTACAATAAGCTTACCAAGATGGATCGGTGGTCCTTGCCGATGGCAACATGGAAGCTTTTATATCACTATATGATAGCTTCTAAGAGAAACAAAATCACTGAATTCAATCTTGCATTAATCTCCAACAAGTAGGTTTACAAAACGAGTCTTTTCATGAATCCATTCTACATCATAACAATTCTCCTTTAAGAACCATTCTTACATCATGATAATTCATTTCTAATAATACCTGTGAGGTCTTATTTATACATAAAATCCATGGAGGAATGGATGAAACTGAATCCCCAAACTAAGAAAACAATTTTTACAATTTTAGGATAAATCCCAAAAAATTGTGTTTTTTAACAATTTGGGCAGATTCGAGTTAGTCCCCCACCCATATCTCCCAAAAAAATTCTAATTTTTAAAAACGGCTCAATTATTACTCAATTTATCATATTATGGACAAAACCCATGTTTTCGAATTTCTAGATCTGATACCATATGCACGTAAATTGAGGCGCAAGTTGGCAGTTTGAGTTTTTTTTATAATTTTGGTAGAATTATTCCCCCTGAGGTGGAGGTCCACATGTGCAATATGGGTGAATTTTGACTCACACGTCCTCATGAAACATCGTTTTGGACAAAACCCATGTGCTCGATTTTCCTCTAGAAGCTTTCCAAAATTTTGAATTATTTCTAGTACCGGATTAGCACAGGCTGGTACCGGAATAGGTGGAGCCTTGGTACCGGAATAGACTGGGTACCGGATCATGCTTCTTATGAGTCAAAGTTATTATTATCATACATAATCAAGCATTTAATCAAATTAACTCAAGAAAACTAAACAAACCATGCTTTAATCATAAGTTACCTCTTATGCACGTGAACAACGTCATCAAGTGTATTTATGGAGGAAACAGTCAATTAGATACACATATCATAGGTAAAATTGACTCGAACATAGATAATATAGGGTAATATAAGTGTCAATATTTATACTCAACATTCCCCCATGCTTAAGTCATTTCATGTCCTCATGCAACAATGATCTTCAAAGTTTCACAATTGATGATACTCCTCACTCGATCAAGCATTCCCTGAAGTTAAGTCTTATCCAATCTGTTTTCGATCAAATTTAGGAGAAAGGGTTGGATGTGACTCTAATATGATTATAGGATAGTGGCCAAGATTTTTCATAATGACTTTGACTAATAGACCCCCCTGGCTAGATTACCTTTCAAACAAAAGTGATATAAGCATAGTTTAGATATCATTTGAAGAGAGGAACACATAAAAGAATACATCCCAAGATGATTAACTCGTTTCAGATCCAAGTTTTTAGAGATGAAGCTCTTCTTGTTTAGGTAAGGTGAATTACACATACTAAGGGTCCCACTTCTCGTGCAAACCCATTTTTTTAAAGATAAAACTCTAAAGTGGATACTTGAAGGTTCTTAAGAAAATCATCCGAGAGATATAAAGGTCATCTCCTAGCCTTGATTTGATAGTGATTGCTTCAGAATGAGACCCAAGGGTTTTTGTTCATTTTTAAGTGTGCCACTTTATGTTGTTCAACTCCCTTTACCCGGTATAGCCCCGCTGCCAGCAGGCCTGTTCAGTACCCTAACGGGTTTACCTTAGTACCATACAAGCATGGCCCCGCTGCCAACAGGCTTGTTTAGTACCCCGATGGGTTTACTTGTACTTCTTGATACTTCCTTTTTATTATATTACTCAAAAGATTTAGAATAATGTATACTATTCATTGACAGTATGAGAGTGTTTTAGATTTATTAGGCACATAATTAATTGTTTGCAATTATCCAAAGGGTGACATCATCCACATTCAACTTAAATCTCATATATTCAATGTTTAATGGAACATCGCGGATAATGACTAAGAGGTCCCTCTAGTTATTTGCATAATATATTACCAAACATAAATTATCAATTGGGATTCGTAATCAGTAGAGTTGATGCACTATATGTGTCGATAACAGATAGGTTCCTATGTCTGATGAGTATAGCTTAAAGAAGAAACATTCAATAACAAAATACTATGTTTTCAAAGATAACACTCTTCACACAATTCATAAATTAGAAAACAAAACTTGCAATCATGCACTCAAAAGATTTTGCTCAGATAATGCCTTGTCCATTTACAAGATCATGAAGTGGAAAGATGGAATTTGAATCTGTTATCTGTAGCTAATATCCTTAACAACAACTAACAAGAAAATCTGGGAACACTTCAACAATACCACTCCAAACTTAGAAGAGAAAACTGATAACAAAACTTCTCAAGCAAACAGTGAATCGAAAGGTTCTTTCTTAGGTGACAAATCTGTTCATTAGAGGCTCATGAAATGAAAAGATGAACTTAAGATCTATCTCCTTGAGCAACTAAAATACCAAGTGGGATGCTCCATTAAAGCTCATGTATGGTGAAAGATGGAGATCCAATTGTTCCTGCATTACCACACTTTGCAACAAATTCGAATAGTGAAATCAAACAAAATAACATGAAATCAAAATAACAAATACATGAAATGAAAATCTACACTAACAATTTACAATAAGCTTACCAAGATGGATCGGTGGCCCTTGCCGATGCCAACATGGAAGCTTTTAGATCACTAGATGATAACTTATAAGAGAAACAAAATCACTGAATTCAATCTTGCATTAATCTCCAACAAGTAGGTTTACAAAAAGAGTCTTTTCATGAATCCATTCTACATCATAACAATTCTCCTTTAAGAACCATTCTTACATCATGATAATTCCTTTCTACTAAGACCTATGAGGTCTTATTTATACATAAAATCCATGGAGGAATGGATGAAACCGAATCCCCAAACTAAAAAAAACAATTTTTACAATTTTAGGATAAATCCCAAAAATCTGTGTTTTTTAACAATTTGGGCAAATTCGAGTTAGTCCCCCACCCATATCTCTCAAACCAATTCTAATTTTGAAAAACGTTCTACCTTTTACTTAATTTATCATATTTTGGACAAAACCCATGTTTTCTAATTTTTAGATCTGATACCATATGCACGGAAATTGAGGCGCAAGTTGGCAGTTTGAGTTTTTTAGATAATTTTGGTAGAATCATTCCCCCTAAGGTGGAGATCCAAAAGTGCAAGCTGGGTGAATTCTGACTCACACATCCTCATGACAACATCGTTTTGGACAAAACCCATGTGCCCGATTTTCCTCTAGAATCTTTCCAAAATTTCAAATTATTTCTAGTCGCGGAATAGGTGGAGCCTTGGTACCGGAATAGACTGGGTACTGGATCATGCTTCTTAAGAGTCAAAGTGATTAGGATCATACATAATCAAACATTTAATCGAATTAACTCAATAAAACTAAACAAACCATGCTTTAATCATAATTTACCTCTTATGCACGTGAACAAGGTCATCGAGTGTATTTATGGAGGAAACAGTCAATTAGATACACATATCATAGGTAAAATTGACTGAGACATAGATAATATAGGGTAATAGAAGTGTCAATACTGATACTCAACAACTCCTTCATCATATGGTTTTGGTATTTTCATCTTCTGTGGTTCCTCTAATGCTCTTATAGCTTCGACATCCAAGTCCCTGGTGTTCAATAGCTTAGATTTGTTCTCTTGTTCTTCCATCAAGTAGACGGTCCTTCTAGTCATAAATTCCATGAGTTCTTGCTTCTTCTGTTCTAGGGCTTCCTTTTCTTCTTTTCTCCGGATCTAGTCTTTTTCAATCTAGATATTGCCTAACAGAGCTGGAAATGGGGCATGGTCCTCAATAAATTTAATAAATTTGAATTCTTCCTCTATCGAAGCTCCACGGGTACTCATAGATATTCGGGTAATTCTGCGACATAGGGTTACCATTTTTCCTTTAAACAACCCTATTTTTCCTAGTGAAGGAACCATAGCAGGCCTTCCTAGGGTTTCCCAAGTACTTTATGTCATAATGTTCATCTGTGTTCCCTCATCCATAGCACAATCAATGTCGAAGTCTCCTATTCTTACTTCGATTTTCTCCTTTTCTTTGAAGATCTCTGACAAACTGGCATCTTTATGTTGATCCAGGGTTTCTTTCATTTTCAGTAACATGATCTCTAATTCTTTCTAGGGTTCTTCTATAATCCTAGTCTCTTGATCTCCTTCAGAGTTTGCTTGCTCCATATTCATCTTTTCAAGTCTAGCAATCATTCTAGGGAAATCCAGTACTTCATGGTCCATAGCCTTACGATAGAGGCAACTAGGGTTTCTCCCAGGGAATTCCTTAGCAAGATGTCCCGGTCTTCTGTAACTCTAACAAAGAGTTAATCCTCTCTTTCTCTTCAATGATCCCCAACTTTTCTTGCACTGCATGCTAGGGTCATAATGGCTAGCCTGCAAAAATTTCTTTCTAGGATCTTGCATCCATTGGTTAGTCCAAAAATTCTTTCTATGCATAGGTATAACATATCTTTCATTATTCTTATCATATCTATTCATATCAAACGTTCTTTCAGCTAACAATGCCCTAGTTTTCAAGCTAGGACAAAATCTATCAAGCATACCTAAATCCATACTTTAGAAACAAAAAATTTCGCTTCTTTTACTTCTACAGGGCACAAAGCTTTCAGATCTAAGAACTTTTAACTGTTCTTACCTTTATCAGAGCACAGAGCTTGCAGATCTTACCTCTTTCTGTAGATCTGACCCTTTATTTTTTTAGTATCAACCTCTTTTCTTGCAGATCTGACTTCTTTCCTTCAGATATGTCCTTCCTTCTTCAACATAGAGCTTTTCAAATCAAGTGGATCACTGCACACTAGGGAATAGATCCACGCACAGAGATTTCACAATTTCAGGATGAATATTTGCACAAATATTCTTCTGCTCAGTTCCCAGCAATCATAGTTTCAGGTCCCGGCAACGGAACCATTTGTTGGCACAGGGGCAGACCCAGAGTTCAACACTACAATAGCGCACCAATAAAACCCTAACTATCGGCGCTTTCAACAACACCTACAAAGCAAATGAAGTCTCACCCGAGGTAGAGGCAGGGGTGGCTGCAAGACTCAGGTGTCTGCAACCTTAGTTGGGACACAGATCTGTGATTATAACACTTAGCAATCACTTAACATAGATTATTCATCAATATTCAACCCTTATGATACTTCGCAGATAGCACAGAGCATCGCAGTATGTACTTAGATCTAAGACAATTCAACACTTAGCCACAACAAGATAGATTAGATTTGGCAGATCAAGCACTAAGCATCTTACATACCATATCTAACATTCATTCATATCTTAGAAGCACAAAGCATAAATAGATCTATCTAAACACATCAAAGCACTTAGCAAAGAGATAGACAAACACATTAGGTCGACGCACAAAGCACAATACACAAATTTACCATGGTTCACCCCCACCCTAAGGCTACATCCATAAAGTATTCTTCTTTATTAGCTTCAGTTAATCAGGTTACAAAACAGAGCCATCCAAATCCCTCTTTGTATAAGACAGAAGATCTGCGTAGCTCGCTAGATCCTTCTTCCTTGCGCTAAAATAACAAATCCTTATACAATATCCTGCACTTAGCCTCTTACAGTATGCACAAAGCATTTACAATCATTACCAACACTTAGCATAACTCGCAACTCTTCAATCACATAGATCGCACTCTACTACTCTTCTCTCCCCCACCCTTTTTCACTTACTTCGCCTATACATCTATTTATACATACAACAATGGGCCTAAGCATAGGTAAACCCACGGGCCGACATCCCTTTCCCATTACATTATCCCCCAAAACCCAAAAAGGACCCAAAAAGGGGTCTAGCTTCCATGATTTTCGCTTCACGTTGCGCTCCATCTTTAACAAGCTGTCGAAGTCCCAAAAATGGTCAAATATGACCAAGTGTTCCTCAAAACTTGGTCAGGGCCAACAAGCATGAAGATATTACTTGGACATGGGGGTTTCTCTTGCTTTGGGGTAGCATGGTTGAGGGTGAATCCTAACTGCTCCAAGACACATATAGGTAGACACAGAAACATGGTCGGGTGATGAAGTAATAAGTCAAGAGTAGTCTAGACATGTAGTTCTTGGTACAAAGATTGGCTAACTGTGCCATGAGGTGTATAGTGGATTCAAGTTGTCGCAAATGACTTTGTTTTGGGGTGAATTCATAGTGCAAAAAGGTGAGGAGAAACCTTTCCTTGGTATGAGATTTTTGTGCGAACGAACTAAATTGTGGAAGGAAGTCAAAGTACATAAATGCCAATAGGTTTGAAGTGCAACACTTAGACATTGTGGAGGATCTCCTTGAGGAAGATCGGACGATGGCATCGGTAGTGAGGTAAGGATGGACACTTTCCTTAGTCTTTGAGGTTGGACAGAGTGACAGAGATGTGGACAGAAAAGTCTAAGTCCGGGCATGAGGATGTGCATGATTATATATTGGGAATGACAGTTGGATTAGCTAACCAAACAGTTTGAGACGTGGGGATTGACAATGCGCGGAGGCATGGACTTGAGTTGAAGTATGGGCGCAATAGCAAGCTCACATGAGTTCAACACTTAGGGAGGATTTTGATTGAGGTTTCAATAACAATTGAGGAAGAAGAAACAATAAAAAAATGAAGATTGATCGTTGCAATGACATAGTGGAAACTTAGACATTGTGGACAGAGTTGGGGAAGAGATGTTTTTCCATCGTAACAAACGAGTTGGTCGCACACAAATTTGGGAAAAGAGCAGTGTGGATGGTTAAACAGGTTGCATATGATCGCAGTGTGATTTGAAAACTTGGGGTTTCCACTTTGATCCAGGTGGATATTGGTGGCCACCCACCTATTCTACTTGGACCCACACCATTGTTTCTTTCGGTTTTTCAATTTCCTTAATTTTAGCAAAATTTACTATTTTTAGTAGTTTTTCGGGTCCTGAACTTTTGGAGTCATTTTGAGGCCCTAAACAACGTTTTATGGGAAAGTATGGTTGGGAGAATATGAGTTTATTATAGACTTGATATTCGTTGTTAGCAGTGTAGTCCTCGGATAGATCTTTCTAACGATGTATCATGTGCGCCAAACGGAGATAGTATGCCAAAGTTACGACCCTGGGAAATTGATGTACCAATTTACCCCAATGAGGCCCATATTCTAGTATTTCATCTCCTAGGGTTATGTTTTTGGATGTTTAGGGTTTTCCATTGTTTCTCAATAATATATAGGCCTTTGATCCTCATTGTAACAGAGATTTCATAGGCCAGTGGCCGCCACATCTCTTCTCAGAGATAAGCTACCAACGCCCGAGCTATATTATTTCCATTCTGTCTGTAAGCATGTTTAAGTCATTTGTTTTTAATGAAATGAAGTTTTACTTCCACTGCATATCTGTGTTTATGTGTATTTATGTATTTCATTGTGTTCCTGCATAAATCTGGATCAGTGGTATTAGAGCAGTCTGCTCTTTCTCGATCCTTCTTTGCATGTCCCCAACGAGATCGGGGTATAAGGAGTTAGGGCTCGATCTGGTTGAATCGTTGCAATATCAACCTCGGAAACCCCAACGGCTGCCCATGGGGGAAGAAAATAAATATAAGGGAGTAGATGATCCTATCAAATTATTGCTCGAGCAGGCCTTTGAGAAACAAAGGAACGCAATGATGGACAACTTTGCCTAGATCCTTCAACGGCTACCCACTGGCAGGGTATCTACATCCAACAACCACTCTGGAGGTGCCACTCCGTTTAAGGTACAAGTAAACTTTGACATTCCCATATTTGAGGGCCAAATAGATGTAGATGGTGTTGATAGATGGTTGGATCTACTAGAAGGATATTTCTCGGTTCATGATTTTTCCGACCGAGAAAGGATTATTTTTGCACTCCTTAAAGATGCCCCCCATGTCAAGGACTGGTGGGAAACCTACTAGGAGAAATAGAGCGAGGGGGAACCCTCTCTGTTCTCGGTTTCACCCACTTGGAATTCTTTCCGAGACACCATCAAGGAACAATATTATCCCGTGGGGAGCTATGAGGACAAATACATACAATGGACTACGCTGAGGCAGCAAAGAGACCAAGATGTGCATGAGTTGACGAATCTGTTCCATACCCTACACACAAAGTTGGGTATCAAATATTCGGAGAAACATTTGGTGTTAAAGTACCACAGTTGTATTCATAGATACATTCAGGAGTAAATGGAGTTCCTCAACATCTCCTCTCTTGGTGCGACATACTGGTATGATGCTGAGATTGAGAAGAAGTTCAAACAGAAGAAGCAATACTTTGGGTCTACGAATCAGAAACAAGGGAAAGGTACCCCCAAACCGACGAACAAAGGACCAAGTGAAGGTGGGGCGGCCCAGGACAACCCACCAAAGCCACAAGCAAAGAACAACATCATGAAGCCAAAAAAGGACACGGGGAAGTGGTGTGAATTCTATAAGAGCTCCACTCACAACACAAGTGAGTGTCGGGCCAAGCAGTCACTGGTATCCAAGTTGAAGGCTTTTGAATTGGATGCAGGCTCCGACTCTGAATCAGAGCCTGACAAGGGGAATGAAAGGGGGGAGCATATTATTGATGTGGATCCCAATGCCACCATTTCCACGACGAAGATCCAGAAGAAGGAACCAGAAGATCCAGAGGAGGTGGAGCGCCTCATCCATTCCCAGATGTGGGTAAAGGGTTCCTCATTGCAGTTCATTATGGACAGCGGGAGCCAAAAGAACCTCATCTCAGTAAAGGTCATGAAACGGTTGGGATTTCCGACCACAACACACCCACAACCATACACCATCGGGTGGCTGCACCAAGGATGGGACCTCCACGTAAGCCAACAATGTCGCCTTCCCTATAGCATCAAGCTCTTCACGGATGAGGTATTATGTGACATTGCTCCTCTTGATGTTTCTAATGTATTATTAGGCCAACCATACTTGTGGAAGTGACATGCTATGTATGAGTGTAAGCCTCATGTTGTTATTATTACTTTGGTCAATAAGATGTACAAGATACCGAAAATAGCATTGCCTACAACCATCTCTTTGGTTACTGTAAAACAATGCAGTAAGCTCATTTCCAAAACCAGGAAATTTGTTTTATTGATGATCCACCCTCGGGGAAAGAAGAAGACTACAACCACGACCTCCAGACAGGGCCCCTCTGCATGATAGCAACAGATGGATAAGTTCATGGAGGAGTACGAGGACATCTTCACCTCCCCCGCAAGGGTGCCTCTACACTGTTAGGTCAAGAACCCCATTGATCTGACCCCAGGTGTGTCGTTGCCCAATGGATTGATCTATTGACGCTCTGTTATGGAGAATGATGAAATCAAGAGGGAGATTCAGGAGCTGTTGCAGAAAGGTCACATCCGACCGAGTTCATCTCCCTGTGGGAGCTCGATCGTGCTGGTGCAGAAGAAGGATGGGACTTGGAGAATCTGCATTGACTATCGGGCATTGAACGAGATCACTATCCAGAATAGGTACCCGATCCCACGGATTGATGACCTTCTGGACCAACTCAAGGGGGAGAAATATTTCAGCAAGATCGACTTGAAGTCTTGGTATCACCAGGTACCAATCGAACCCTCTGATGTGTGGAAGACTACCTTCAAATCCAAGGAGTGCCTTTTTGAATGGATGGTCATGCCTTTCGGGTTGAGGAATGCCCATGCAACCTTCATGAGACAAATGGATGACATATTCCAACCATTCACCAACTCATTTGTAGTGGTGTACTTGGATGACATTCTAATCTTCAACCAGTCTTGGGAAGAGCACCTCCACCAAAACCGACAAGTCCTCCAAACACTGCGGCAACACAAGTTGTGTGCCAAATTGGAGAAGTGCACTTTTGGCATGACCCAGATTCAATATCTGGGATACATTATTGAATAGCGAGGGTGCATGTGGATCCATCCAAGATCCAATTCATTCGGGATTGGCTAGCCCCAACCACCCTAACAGAGCTCATCATCTTTTTGGGTCTTGCCAATTTTTACTGCAGTTTTGTGTTGGGATTCTCTCATATCACTTGGCCCTTGAGTCAAATCACCAAGGAAGGAGTGAAAGAAAAATTCTTTTGGTCTGAATCTCAATAGAAGGCATTCGATTATTTGAATCAACATCTCTGCTCTGCACCAGTGCTCACATTACTATACTTGCAACAACCATTTGAGATCAAGACAGATGCCTTCGACTATGCCATTGGAGCGGTCCTTACTCAACAAGGGAATCCAATGGCATATCATAGTGAGACACTTTCCGACATAGTCCGAAATTATCCCACTTATGACAAGGAGATGTATTCCATTGTCCAGGCTTGCCGAAAATGGAAGAATTGCATTTTGGGAAAGGAAACAGTCATCCACACAGACCACTGACCCTTGCAGTTCATACAAACACAAGGGAAGTTGCAAAACGATCACCATCAAAAGTGGTCCACATACCTGCCATAGTTTCATTTGAACATTAAGTACAAGAAAGAAAGCACCAATAATGTTGCAGACTGCCTCAACCGACCCCCTATCATGGCGCTAACCACGGTGCTCAACTCTTGTGGGAACGAGACTTTCGATTGGTCGCTTCTCTACAAAAGTGATCCAGAATTCGGCCACACATACAATACTCTCTTGGAGGGTAAGCAAGTTCCTAATTTTCACCTCCAGGATGCTCTGTTATGTCACCTAGGACATCTTTGTGTTCCTTCAAGCGAGCATGCCAAGATGATTTGGGAGGCGCACTACAGTCGAGTTGTTGGGCATTTCGGGGTCGAGAAAACCATGGTAGTACTGCAAAAGTATTTCTATTGGCCGAACCTTCGACGGGATTTCAGGAAGTACATCAAGTCCTGCACTTCTTGCATCATTTCCAAACCGACCATCAAGAAGCAAGGCCTCTATACTCCATTTCCCACCCCTAGTCGACCTTGGGAATCCATCTCCATGAATTACATGTTGGGATTTCCTTCTACTAAGCATGGCAATGACTGTGTTTTTGTGGTCATCGACAGATTCTCGAAGATGTCCATTATGATGGCCTGCAAGAAGAATATCACAGCAGAAGCCACTGCTAAACTCTTCTTTGAGCGAGTGTGGGTACACTTTGGGATTCCACAGTCTATCATATCAGATTGGGACAGCAGGTTCCTTAGTACATTTTGGTCCAGCCTCTGGTCGATGCTGGAGATCAAGCTCACCAAGTCCACAGCTTTCCATCCACAAACTGATGGCTAGACAGAGGTCGTCAACTAGATGATTGTACACATTCTGTGCATGTACAATTCAAAGAATCCACACACATGGGATGAGAGCTTCCCCTATGTACAACACAGCTACAACTGGGCTCTCCATAGCTCAACCAACCATAACCCCTTTCATGTGGTCTTGGGATTCCAGCCACTATGTCCCATTGACGTAGCCATGTCATTTCTGGCTACTCAGGTAGATTCATCCCATGTCTAGTATGAGGCTAACAAGGCAAACAACTTCATTGAGCACATTCATCACATCCACCAACAAGTTCATGACATCTTGGACAGAGCCAATGCTAAGTACAAGAAGCGACATGATCAACATCGGGTGCCACAAAACTTCTAGGTGGGTGACAAAGTGTGGCTACATTTGCAAAAGGAGCGCCTCGCTAGACCCTACCGCAAGATTCGCCCGCTCCGATATGGGCCATACACCATCACCAAGGCTGTAGGGGACAATGCCTTTGAGCTCAATACTCCATCATTCCTTGGTTTTCACCCAGTGTTCAATGGCGATCGCCTTCGACCCCACTTTCCACCTCTATTGGACACATCTGACATGGTAGAACAACTCACACCAATAGAGTTAAACCCAGACTGCATGGAACAAGCCACAAATGATCGGATTATGGACACACAGATCAAGAACACCTGCCAACAGAGGATCTAGCTATATCGAGTTGTCAAAGTAGGCCAACTCCTTCACCAAGGCAAGTGGCTCACCAGGGACCAAGTTCAGTAGAAATTTTCTCATCTCGTGGAGGAACTCAACGCAATGGGGACCATTGCTTCCTAAGGGGAGAGGAATAATCCAGGTGGATATTGGTGGCCACCCACCTATTCCACCTGGACCCACACCATTTTCTCTTTCGATTTTTCAGTTTCCTTAATTGTAGCACAATTTACTATTTTTAGCAGTTTTTCTGGTCATGAACTTCCGAAGCCATTTTGAGGCCCTAAACGATGTTTTTTGGGCATGAATGGTCGGGCAAATAAGACTCAATTTTGAACTCAATATTTGTTATTATTAGTGTATTCCTTGGATATATCTTTCTAACGATGTATCATATGTGCCAAACGAAGATAGTATGCCAAAGTTACAACCCCGGGAAATTGATGTACCAATTTACCCCAACGGGGCCCATATTTTGGCGTTTCATCTCCTAGGGTTAGGTTTTTGGATGTTTAGGGTTTTCCATTGTTTCTCAATAATATATAGGCCTTCGAGCCTCATTGTAACAGAGAGTTCATAGGCCAGTAGCTTCCACATCTCTTCTCAGAGATAAGCTATCAACGCCCGAGCTATTTTATTTCCATTCTGTCTGTAAGCATATTTCAGTCATTTGTTGTTAATGAAATGAAGTTTTACTTCCACTGCATATTTTCATTTATGTGTATTTCTGTATTTCATTGTGTTCCTGCATAAATTCGGATCATACTTTGCAGGGAAACTTGGGGTTTTCACTTTGCAGGGAAACTTAGGGTTCCCACTTTGACAAAATTTGGGGTTTCTAGTTGGCATGAAACTTGGGGTTTCTATTAGACTTAGTTGTGACGGGAGCATGAGTTCAGGGAGAGACTTTGAGATCACATATTTTTTGCATGTTGTCGAGGATGGCAATGACTTGATGTGGGGGAGGATGTAACGTCTTCGATTATATGGGTGCAAAGACCCTCACCCAAGTCTTAGAGGAGATAGAACTTGGGGTTGCTCTAGCATGCAAATGTTGCAGTAGTTGGGCAAGTGCGTGCCTTGGGAATATGCAAACACCAAGCGGCTTTCCCAATTATGAAGAAACCAATAGATTGGGGTGCATCGACATAAGGAGTGCACCAAGGTTGGGGCACGTCACTCCCAAGGGGCACGATGGTTGATGAGTGAATGGGTTCATTTGGTCGGCTGGGTCCACGAAGGGGTGCGACAATTCGTTTGGGTGATCGGATATGAGAAGGGGTGCGAAAATTCATTTGGAGACATGAGTTCATGAAGGACCGTTCCACCCCCAAAGGATGCGACAGTTTGTGATGGTGAAATTTGGAGTCCCTATAAGAGAACAAGGGCACACAATCAAGGAAATAAGATTTGGAGAACAAGGAGAGCATGAACAACTATGTAATTATGAGGAAGGCTTAGATGAAGAGGGGCTAGCTCACTCAAAGAGCCAAGTCACTCCACTTGGGAGGAATTGTGTTGCCTTAAGGTGGATTCAGTGCACAGAGTTGGGCAAACTTATTTTGGGTTGATTTTGGCGAGGTCTGGAAATGCAGGTCTGTTGGATGCACGTGTGAGGAAAAACCAAAATTTGTGAATCTTGTGGTAATGAAGCGACAACAAGTCTGCGGTCAAGGGCAGGACTGAGGTGCACCATAGGAGGTTGCAGAGATGATTGCGCCAAAGGGTCTTGTTGTGGAAAATTTATGTACGAGTTCCTTGGTGAGGTGAGGTGAGTTGTTTGACTCTGTTGAAGTTGTAAACTAAGTCGATAGTGCTCATATTGTAACTTTTTTCGCAATAAAAAATCCTTAGTTAGGTGTTAGGCATGGTTCATGCCTCCCACACTATTTCAATTTATGTCCTTCACTCGTTCCATTGTTGTTCTCTTGGTTTCTCATATTCATGGATATATGCTTAAATATGACTAAGTGTTAAAGTTGTTAGAAATTGTTTAAGTATACAAGAGTTGCACTAGAGTAAGAGTGTGAATCACCGGTAGCTTAGATGTAACATCTCCAACTCTGCTCAAAGGCTATGCCACATCAAAATTTTGAGCTTTGATACCACTTTGTGACGTATCCAACCTCCTAGTTGAGTCTTGTTACCATATTGTAAAGTATCTACTACCAGGACTTGCTAAAGAAAGATCTAATATCAATTATTTCATCCAAGGAAGCAACTCATTGAAACCATAAACACACATTATTAGTCGTGTGTTATGCACAACTATGTTTTCCTAGTGCATGCAATCAGTCTTGTACCATGTGCAACAACTATGTCTTAAACAATTTATGCGCTCAATCGTCCTTGTGTTGGCCGCATCGATCCTCCCTTTACACACACGCCATTGCTAGCTTCAGGCTAGAACCCATATGATTATTATTGCAGTTATTTAAAAAGATAACGATTATAACAATCAAATGAACTCATAATATAACTACTCATGCAAACATTCCTATGTTGCGAGCGGGGTCTGTCCCATTTGCGTGTGCAGACTGGTCTCGTTGTGCATGCAATGATTTAGGCTTTGCCTCAAAATCCCATGACCATTACCACATAATTAGCTAACATGAAAAAAATAATAACTACCATGCTCTACATCTGCAACAATTATGCAAAACTAACAATACATGCACAACCCAACATAATTATGTACCAATTCCATAGACAAAAATAACATAAGAATTCACATGTTAAATAATATATAAACCCATATAAACTATCATGACCCATGCCCTACATATGCAACAAACATGCAGTTTTACAACATATATAATCCACACACACACACACACACATATATATTATGTGATACAGTTGTATATATATATATATACAATTGTATCACATAATATATTTAACATGTATACGCATATTACTCAGAGAATAATACACATAAGAAGACACTTATCTTTTGTTGTAATCTACCAATTGTGCACAGACCTTAGACATTCCTCCCAGCCATAGAATCTGTCGTTCAAAAACTCTTAGTAGCAAGTCACCCCTGAGCTAGGGCTAAAACTCCAGCTAGGAAAAGGATCCCTAAGCCAAGCTAAGGTATATCCACAGTCAAAACACTTAGACAAAGGTTCCAACCCCAAAAAACAGACTATAGTCCCTCATTCCCCACATGTCTATCCCACCCCAGGAAGTGTACCCCTCTCTTTTCAACAGTCCTTCGAATGCCCCACTTCCCTTACAAGGCTTCAACAACATGTCACGCAGAAAGTATCATAGCCCTGTAGCTGCAACTAGGTACCTTAGGGAAGCAATTCTCAGCAATTCTCTCACCTATAGATAATTCTCACGGGCCTCACAACCCACTTCTTCGACAAACATGGGCCTAAAAACCCACTTCTTCGATAAACATGGGCCTGACAACCCGCTTCCTCATCCAACACATTCCTGAAAGTTGACTTCTTCAATAGCACATGGGTCTGGAAACTTGTTTCTTCTATAGAACATGGGCCTGACAACCCACCTCTTCAATCATACACATGCCTTCCCAAACACAAGGTTATGTGATGGCATCCTGTTATAGCAAGATACATATGCTTAGGAGAGGAAAGTTGGTCTCCCTCCTAAAGGAATGAGTGAATACCCCCGAAATGCACTAAGGCCCAATAATATATTTGCATGATTATAATTGGATGCTTGTCACCTTAAGAGCTAACTTAGCTCCACTTGGTGACCTGTTCCCATTCCTTAGGAACTTAGGATAAATACACATCCCATAAATATACTTTTGGAAATATTATTAAAATATTCCCCTTAAGCTTCACACCCCTTTCCCATTCTAGTGGATTTTATCCCCCCATATATTTTTGTCTAATTGGTCTGTGCATAGTGATATGTTTTATTAATATCTTATTGCAATTACATTTTACAAAAATAGGTGCACTGGTCTTTGTCGCAATCCAAGCTCTCTAGCCTAATAACCACACAGGCACTCTGGCCTCAATATACATATATACAAAGGCTCTCTGGCTCCAAAAATATCTTGGCTACAAACATGGTTCTGTGTGCACTTTGAAGCGATCCTCGCACACTTACCCAGGTGTGCACAAAGTTATGAAACGTGCACACACTCTTAACATAGTTACCAACTTAATAAGAACTGTGACCTCAAAACGAGAACTCTGGCCCAAAAAACCCATATTTTTACATAAAAAACATCAAAATCAACCCCCAAGTCAAAAAGTGGTGCTACCGGTAGCACCATTTTTTAAACGGGGTCAAAATTACAACATTTTTCAAACATGGCCTTCAAAACTTAGACAATAGCTCAGAAAAACCTTAAAATCGGCACCTAAAAACAAATAAGATGTTTTTTAATTTGTTTTCTTTTCAAAACATCAAATTTTGAGATCATTTGAAATCGTATTTTTATCACTTGGTACCATTAAAACCAAAACCTCAAAATCAACCATCAAATTGAAAAGTACTGCTACCGGTAGCACCCATTCTAAAATTGGGGTATGAAAATGACACATTTTTATAATGTGGTAAAATAACTCATCATTATTGTAAACAAAATCATAAAAGAAACCCTTAAATGTTTACTTATTAAATGTTATTATCACGCAAAGCACAAGGTAATACATAATTCCATGAAAACATCACAATATACTTTAAAAATTCAACGTCACTTTTTAATAATTTTTTACTTTTAATAATAAAAACGTAAATACATTTTTATTGGAAATATGTATTGGGAGGGGGGTTCAACAAAAGGATTTTTGTAAATTCAAAAAAATTTGCTCGATGGGAACCCTAGCCGCGCGCATAGGCAGCCTCGGCCCTCTCGGCGGCCAGGTTTAGCTTGGCCGGCACCTCGAATTCCTGCTCCAGATCTTTGTTTTGGATGCCCTCGCTGCCAGCACACGGATCTGACTCAAGGGCGGTGTTTGAAGGTCTGAAGGCCGCGACCCCCTTTTCGACGCCCGACAAAGCCGCGAATTGGCTTCTCCTGCTTGGCCTGAGTAACAACGGATCGGTGTTTCAGCGCGTGGACTGGGTGTTTCAGCGCGTGGTCTTGGCCTCTTACATCAGCCGGTCAGGGGAAAACGCGTTTTTGCATGCGGGTGGTCTTCTTGTTGCTGGAGGTCGGCTACGATGGCCCCAGATCCGAATGCCGAGAGGGGAAAAGACCCTTTGGAAGCATTCAAAGCGTTAGTCCGCTCGGCAGGACCCAAATCCAAGCCTTCTC
>ML780703.1:1013080-1028725 GCA_009831015.1 Picea engelmannii | reverse complement strand
GAAGATCCTTCTAGAAGCAGAAGCTTCTATTAGGTCTTCTTACATCCGCCTTATTCTATTTTATTGAAAGGTCTTATTAATATTGACCTTTATTACATCTGAATACATTGATCTACCTATGTGCGGGTTAGGACCTTAATAGTGAGGGAAATAGGAGTAATTAAATAATTAATGAAATTAATTTCTGGTGCAACAAAGGGGATGGGTGACATGTGTACGGGGAAGGATTTTTCTGAATTAAATTATTGAAAAATAAATTAAATGGGAATTTGGGAAATAAATCCTTAGAAACTCTATATAAAGGAGGGAGGAGGAGGATTATGGATCTCTTCTTGGATGTGTAATGTTACGCTGCAGAAGTTTTGACTTGACTGAATTATCTTATGGGAGTTGGGATACTCAGCTCGGTGACGAGTGGTAGCTTGGCCTTGCGAGGTGAGCTGGGAGCTAGTTGATCTTTGGTTTAGTGTGCATCATCCCTTTGTGGCTCAGGGGGATAAGGGGGAAGAAGAGTACCCCTAGCGTTGGCTGAGAGGTACCAATGAAGTCATATCGGTCAGCAAGAGGGAACTGCACAGAGCGCACGAGACAATGAATCGAAGCTGTCACCTTGGGCTATGGTACACATGCTTTTATTTTGCATGGTAGATTACTATTGATCTTGCGCTTTCATTTATGTACTTTTATTGTGTAAATAAAATTGTTTTACTTAGCGTTTTTAATCGAGAACTTAAAATCGCCAGATTGATCTCCTTGGCTAGCGATCACTTATTACTTTACTGTTCTGTTTATTTTAATGATTATTATGAAGAGATTGTGCTTATTATTTTGTCCTCATCCCTAGATCACTAGTCCACACTTGAGTAGTCGACCAGGAGCCAGATCGGCGGTCGTCACTTTGGTGTTAATAGACCAATAGATCCTAATGCCCTTCTTTTTTGTGCGTGGATGATGAAAAAATGATAGTTTTTCCCAGTTGTATACCCCTGCTGATTGTTCCTGGTTGATTGATTGTCTTGCGCCTTCTTGTGCTGAGTGTCTCTGTGTTTTTGTTCATTACCTCTGCTCTTTATTCCTATGATTTCTTGGCATTTTACCCCAACAATGTTAGATGGCCGAGAGTTTGATTGATAGAGTTGATACCCCTTTTCTTTCACAAATTTACCAAGCGAACTTCATTGTTGTTTTACAGGAGTTTTAATCAACCACTAATCTTTTACTTGTGCTTGTCATTGACTTCTCCACCTGCTCATTATTCAACCACGAATTTCATCTCTACGTTTTTTTAATCTCCACCCGCGTTTTCGATTAATTTATCTCTGCATACTGTTTGTTTATTCTCCCAATGATTAGCCTTACTACTCTCCATTTGGATGAATTTTTATTCTCTGGGATTTTATCATTACCACTTGATTGATTAGCATTGGTTAACGACTCGATGTTACTGTGTGATTTTCTTTTGACTTTTCTGGGCATTGTTACACTGCAATATCATATGATACTGTGGTTTCTCTTGACGTTGATACACTGCGATATTAGGTTACCCAGCGAATTAAACATTGCAGCGTTTAATTTTGTTAAGGTCTGGTAGCGATTAATATGGTTTAAATATTGTAGCAATATAATATGTTAGACAACAAGAAATGTTAGACAATAGCCATATGTTAGACAACAAGAAATGTTAGACAATAGCCATGTGTTAGACATCAATATATCGTTCCAGTTTTATATTCAATAGAAATCTTGCACTTTTAAAAGACAACGAAATTCATAGCTATTGATAGCGAATTTATAAGTGATTGCGAATTGATACATTTAATGGCATGAATGCTGATTTATTACCACTACTCTTGATTTCATTGATTAGCATTTATGAACAGGGAGTGAATTGACATACTGGTAGCGAATTGAATTAGGGAATAGCAACTAGAATAGCATTTTTAGACAACGATTATTATATTTGCAACATACAACGTTTTCTTTTCAAATATCACCTCAATTTATTTGACCGTGAAATTACATGCATTAACTGCGATTTTACTTATACTTATGACTGCGAATTCATATATATGGTTGTGTATTTATAAAATGGCTACGAATTTGCTATGTCTGCGTTTTCATAAAATAGTAAAACACCATGAATGTAATAATTATGAATTCATCACAGAATCCCAGGCGACATCCTTGTTGACAGTAATTATATTCTTAAGTCTGAGAAAATTTACTGTAGACAACGATAGATAAAGTTATCGTGTTTTTTTTACTCAGCGGTTACCATAATTAACTCAGCGTTTATCACATACTTGACCCTAAGAACCTTTAGTGGATATCGATTACATTTCTTATAGACTGTGATTATATACATTGCTTATATATTGCAATTATATACTTAAATCCACATTGCTTAAATACCTTGCTTTTAGACTGTGACTATATGCATGGCAATTAGATTGCTTATAGACTACGATTGTATACATTGCTTATATACTACGATTATATACTTAAATCCACATTGTTTATAAACCTTGCTTATAGGCTGTGACTATATACATGGCGATTACATTGCTTATAGACTGTGATTATATGCATTGCTTATATACTGCGATTATATACTTAAATCCGCATTGCTTATATACATTTCTTATAGACTGCGATTATATATGTAAATCCACGTTATCATATCTATATCTCTGCGGTATCATATATGTAACTCTTCCTTGTCATATACTAAAAGAAAACCTTTATTATAATAGCATTATAACAGTGATTTTATATTCAGTATATGACAACGATTTTGGGTTTTTATATGGATGTGATGTAACAATAATACCTTGACAATGTTTCTCTAGATTTTGAGTAATAACGATTTTTCTATTTCTCGATATAACAACGATTTTATATTCATTATGGTATGACAACTTTTACCCCCACGTCCTGGTGAGATATTTGTTCAATTTTAATAGTGAATTCACAAGATAGTGAATTCATAAGATAGCTATTTAATTCAGTTTTACTAAATAGCAATGTTGTGTACCTAGACAACAATAGTTTAGATAGTAATGATTTAGTCAGCATTGTCAAATAATAATGAGTAGCTTAGATCATTGTAATGTTAAGTAGTTCACTTATTTTAAGCACATATATTAGTTCACCTTTAGGATAACATTTATGATAATGACAACCTTATAATAGTTCACTCCTTCACACTTAGACATCATGTTTAACGGATAAAGGGTTATGGTTCGTTGGCGAAGTCGTTTAATAGCTTGGGCAATTTAATTGAGGATGTCGTCTTACATCTTGTTGACCTGTTTCTTGGGTGCATGGGTATAGTCTTCTTGTCGGTTGTTTCGGTCTCCTATCACATTGAATTCTTCTTGGGTTTTTGGTCTAGAGGTATTGTGTTGCACTAGGGTTACCGTCACGCTTATTGCCCGGTGACGACATGATTCATGATGAGGGGATCATTGCACACCCTGATGGATGCGAGGCGAATGATAACCTGGTCTGATTTTGTGCTTCCCAAGGTGGGTGTTGTTCTTTGGAATGGTTGTTAGTCTTGGTTTTGTAACACCTTAAGGCATTGGGTTTGCGCAACATAGAGGTTTCTAGTTCTTGGTCGTCGAAGCCACTACGTCGGGTGGTGGATGTTGTCCCTTAGCTTGTAGGCGTTGTTGTGGTTGTGTTAGACAGGTATTCATTTCCATCTCTCTTGACTTTCACATGTTTCGCCCAGTTGCCCGATGTTCTAGCATGTTGATTTGTTGTTGTCTTTTGCCTGATCTGTGGGCGTGGTGTTCGTCATTATGTTCTATATTTTAACCGTTTTCATCGTTTCCTTCCAGCCTAAAACAAAAAAAATATATCTTTCACTTTTTCTTTGCTTGTATTCATAACGAAAGAGGTCCTCACACATGGTATTAGAGCGAGTTCAACCCTGTGACCATGGATTTCTAGGCTTTCCATTGCAGTAAACCCATGAATTTTAACCCTTGCATTCTTTAAAAAAAACCATTAATGTGTCCATGTGGTGATCGCATTTAGAGGATGCCACAAAGGTTCGTAGTGTAGTGTCATGGAAGGAGGTGTGACGCCTCTAGAAGTTCCCGCACCCTCGGAGTCGAACCCCCAAGGGGAAGAACAAGTCCTTGGGATGGATTCGATTGTTGTAAGGGATGATAATGGTCTGAAAAGTCCCTTCCAAGGAATGTCAAAGGGCCTTGATCCACCATCTGTATTGAGATGAGGCTAGGGTGATCATAATCCTGAGGGTCCATAATGCACCCTATCCAGTACCATTGTCATCCACCAAGAACTTGAGAGAGTTGAGTTCTCGAGTCCACGAGTGTCGTGGATGGCTATGTCATCAAGGCATGGTTGTAGAGCAAGGCGTGGTGCTTCATGCTTCGCGATTTTGACCTCCAGAATGAAGGTCCACATGGTGGTATTTCAACTGAAAGGGAGCGCTCTTCTATGGTGGAAGATGCTCCTACCACTTTTTAACATGGTCGTCGACAACGTTTCATGGAAACTGTTCGAGGAACGGTTCTGAGAGGGGTACCTATCAAAGAAATTCATTGAGCTTCATCTCAACTAGTTCAATGCCTTGCGATAGGCTAGCCACACGGTGGCTGAGTACGAGGTCCATCTTGGAGTTTCTTCGGTATGCTCCACATTGAATTACCAAGAAACTTAAGGTCAACAAGTTTGAGTTGGGCCTTATTGTTAGAATTCAGCTTCTACTTCAGGTACTAGGAATATTAGATCGAAGAAAGTGTGTTGGATTGGGGGGAGCCACTTTACCAGTGTTACCGCCCAGAGGAAAGGGCCGAAGCATCTAGATCAACCGGACCCACTGCCATGGGATTTTTGGGCAAGGCACATCATATTATTGCACCAGTGAATAACCGACAGGAAGAGCACCAATCGACTATGCTCAAGACGTCAGGTACCGTCACTGACCAAACCCTTAGTATTTTGATAAGATCCTGATGCTACTGAGAGTTTCATTTCTGGTGCAGCGCTAAAAAGGATTAAGGTAAAGGAAGTTGAACAAGATGAGTTTATCTTTGTAGAGATGGCTTAGGGAGCCAAACACAAGATTGGAGGAAAGGTTATGGGTTGTATCCTTAACCTGGGATATTTTGTCACTAGGTCCAACTTGTACGTCACGATCTTAGGATCTTATGATGTCATGATTGGTATGGACTGGTTGGAATCGCATAAGGTGATACTCAACTGTAAGATGAAACAATTGATATTGGTCGATGATGAGGGACAGAGACGCATGATTGTAGGTCGGAACTAGGGAGTTTCCCTAAGGTTCATCTCTTCCATGTAGTTACAGAAGAGCATGCGCAAGGGAGGTAAGCTCTATGCGATCCTTGCGTTAAACAAGAAGGGAGTAGAGGAAGGTCTGTAACACCTTCCTATGGTGAGAGAGTTTGTAGATGTCTTCTTGGAGGAGTTACCTGGGATACCACTGGAGAGGGAATTGGAATTTACCATAGACCTAAAACCAGGGATTGAACCAATAGCAAGAACGCCTTATTGTATGTCAACCCCGAAGTTACAGGAGTTGAGAATGCAACTGAAGGAGTTGTTGGACCTGGGACTCATAATTCCAAGTGTGTCACCATAGGGTGTGCCTATTATTTTCATACAAAAGAAGGATGGGTCATGGAGACTCCGCATTGACTACTGTCAATTGAACAAAGAAACGATCAAGAATCAATATCCATTGCCAAGGATTGATGATCTGTTTGATCAGATGAAGGGTGTGATGGTGTTTTCAAAGATCAATTTGCGATTTGGGTACTATCATTTACGGATCAAGGAATATAACGTCCCTAAGACCACCTTTAAGACGAGGTTTGGACATAACGAGTTTATTGTTTTACCATTTGGACTGACAAACGCCCCAGGGGTATTTATGAGTTTCATGAATGGGGTGTTCTGCGAGTACTTGGACAAGTTCGTCCAAGTATTCATTGACGATATTTTGATTTACTCTCAGACGATGGAGGAGCATGATGAGAAATTGCGCTTAGTACTACAGTGTCTGCGAGAGCACAAATTGTATGGGAAATTGGCCAAATGCTCATTTTATCAATCGAAGATTCACTACTTAGGGAATGTCATCTTCGGCGAAGGTATCGTCGTGGATACAGTAAGGGTCAAGGCTATTATAGAATGGCATGTACCGACGAATGTCATGCAAGTGCATAGATTCATGGGTTTAGCAGGATACTATCGACGATTAGTCGAGGGATTTTCAAAGATAGCAAATCTGATCACGGAATTGAAGAAGAAGAACAAGAACAAGAAATTTGTTTGGACCGAGAAATGCGTGGAATCATTTCAGAGGCTCAAGGAGTTGTTGACAACAACATCAATACTAAAAGTCCCTGACATGGACGCATACTTCTTGGTGTGCACTGACGCATCCAAGGAAGGCTTAGGCGGAGTCTTGATGCAAGATGATCGAGTGATCGCTTAGATCTTGAGGAAATTGAGAAGGCATGAGGAGAACTATGCGACACATGATTTGGAGTTGTTAGCCATTGTTTAGGCCTTGAGATTTTGGAGACACTACCTTATTGGAGGAAAGTTTGAACTAAAAATAGACCATTGTGGACTACATAACATCTTTACGCAAAGCGACTCGAATGCGCAACAATGACATTGGTCATAATTGCTTAGCGAGTATGATTTTGAGATTACTTACATAAAAGAAACAATCAACCAAGTAGCAGATGCATTGAGTCGGAGACCACGCATATTTTAGATGTTCCCTCTTCAGATGAATCTACATGAAAAGATTCTAAATTTACAGTGCGGTGATGACTGGTACAAAGAGGTCAAGGATTTTATCGAAAAAAACACAATGATGGTACCAATATTTGAAGGATTTACATTGGACGATGATGGAACTTTGAGATTTAAAAATCAAATTTACGTACTATCGAATGAACAAACCAAATCTTGGAAGACATGTTGCGCATGTACGTGATGGACCAACAGAAGCATTGGGAAGAATTCTTGCCACTGGTAGAATTCACATATAACAAAAATTACCAAAGCACCCTTAAGATGGCGTCTTTCGAATTTCTTGATGGGTGACCGTGTCGGATGCCTTTGAGTTGGGGTCGGGTTGAGGATAGGGTCTTGGTGGGACCACAAGCGGTCCAAGAAATGGAATATCAAATGCAGAGTATAAGACAAAGGGTCAAGGAAGTGCATGATCAACAGAAGAGTTATGTCAATACGTGACGTGTCGACCGTATTTGCGAAGTTGGCGATCGCGTCTTCTAGCGGGTAAAACCGCATAAGCATTCGATCAAGTTTGGAAACGGTGCTAAATTGTGTCCTAGGTTCGTGGGACCTTTCGAGATTGTGGAGAGGAAGGGGCCCATGGCCTATTGACTAGCCTTGCTTGATTCTTTGAGGCGTTTTCACGATGTTTTTCATGTATCTGTTTTGAGACATTATATTAGTGATCCTACGCATGTTATTGACATGATTTCCTTATAGGTATCGGATGAGGGGGTGCTCATGGTTGAGTTGATCTACATCCTGGATCATCGCATTCGACAACTACGACGTCGAACAGTAGATCAGGTCAAGATCCAGTGGGACAACTATAGTCTGCACTCGGCGACTTGGGAGGACGCATATGATATGTGCCAACGGTTTCCATTTTTGTTTGAAGGATAGACTTATGATACTATGATACACATTAATTCAACACTTATATATTGTAAAAATTCGGGACGAATTTTAGACCAAGAGGGGGTGTATGTAGCATCTCGCTCTTGTGCTCACTGAGCGAATGTATTATTTGAGGACACTTTCTTGCAAGTGATCCAGATTATTATCCTATTGGGCATTTGATTATGATTATGAGGCGTTATGGATATGATGACATGTTATTTTTTGTATTGACATAGACAGGTGCTATTGACTCGGTTCTCCTGAGTGTCCAGGATTTTGGACCTCGAGGATGCAAAGGCATCGATGAAACCCTTGGACTCTGGATCAACTCAGGGAGTGTACTATTGGTGTTTGATTGTTGTATATATGACACATGTGCATCTGATAAGATGTTATGATTATGGATTTTATTTCTGACATGATTCGTTAATAATGTAGGCTGACGATAGCTTGTCGACCAGACTCACATGTGGAGTAGAGGGGTCACACACAACTACCAGAGACGTTGAGGGAGAGGTGTGTACAACAGCCCTGCCACATCCTACTAACACTCTTGTCGTGGCTCAAACTGTAGGTTAACGATTACCTAGTTCAAGAAGACCCACGATGTCGTGAGGGTAGACTACGACAGTCACTGACGATGATTCTAAGGGCCGTGCAATAAGGCAGGGGCCTTATTCCTTAGAGGCCCTTAGTCTCCCACAAGATCACCTGGCGGAGTATTGACTCCAGAGGTTTTTGATGTCTACCAAGTCATTCAAGAGGCAAGTATAACCCTTGGAGCACGTAGTGCGTCCTAAAGGGCATGTCGAACAAGAAAAACGGAAAGAGGCGAGTGGCACCCTTGGAGCACATAGTGCGTCCTGAAGGGCACATCGTGCAAAGGAAACTAAATGAGGTGAGTGGAACCATTGGAGCACCTAGTGCATCCTGAAGGGCACGTCACGTTGTTAAATAATAAGTGAATAAACCTAGATGGCCTTAGAACTAATAATGTGATAAGAAATATTTAAAAACAATTTCCCTAATAAAAATGACGCCCAACCTAGGAAAATAAAATCTAGGTCTAAGTGATACTTGTGGTAAAAAAAACATAATAATAATAATCAACATTAAACATGTGATGAGAAGGGGGTAAGAAATTCAATTAAATTATTAAAATCAAATTATATTGATGGATTAAATTTTTAAAAGAGAATTGATTGTTTTTCTACATATGCTAATTAAAATTTATTAATTAAAAGGGAAGAGGGGTAAAATGTAATTTTCTACACTTGCTATTTTGAGTTTTAGATAAAAAGGGAAAAGAGAGAAACTCAAAAAGAATTGGGAAACTAAGGGGAAAAGGGGGAAACATAAAGAAAAAGGTAAACATAAGGAAAAAGAAGAATGACTAACTTAGTAAGGAATCTTGCCTTTAAGAACTTTCTAAATTGAACTCAACTAGGAAATTAGTAAGGGTGTAAGTCATTAAAATGTGTAAGGGAATATGGCGACACCTAGGAACAATTCTAGGAATGTTTTCAGGTGGGTGATGGAAATAGGAGTAATTAAATAATTAATGAAATTAATTTATGGTGCAACGAAGGGGATGGGTGACATGTGTATGGGGAAGGATTTTTCTGAATTAAATTATTGAAAAATAAATTAAATGGGAATTTGGGAAATAAATCCTTAGAAAATCTATATAAAGGAGGGAGGAGGAGGATTATGGATCTTTGCTTGGATGCGTAACGTTACGCTGCATAATTGTTTACTTGAATGACTTATCTTGTGGGAGTTGGGATACCCAGTTCGGTGACGAGTGGTAGCTCGGCCTTGCGAGGCGAGTTGGGAGCTAGTTGCTCTTTGGTTTAGTGTGCATCACCCCTTTGCGTCTGGGGGGCTAAGGGGGAAGAATAGTACCCCTAGCGTTGGCTAGGAGGTACCGGTGTAGTTACATCGGTCGGCAAGCGGGAGCTGCACGAAGCGCGTGGGACAATGACTCATAGTTGTCACCTTGGGCTATGGTACGGATGCTTTTATTTTGCATGGTAGATTACTATTGATATTGTGCTTTCATTTCTGTACTTTTATTGTGTAAAGAAAAGTGTTTTACTTAGCATTTTTAATCAAGAACTTAAAATCGTCATAACTTTACACTCACTGCATCGATTGATCTCCTTGGCCACCGATCCCTGATTGCTTGACTATTTTGTTTGTTTTAATAATTATTATGAAGAGATTGTGCTTATTCTTTCGTCTTCATCCCTAGATCATCACTCCACGCCTGAGCAGTCAGCCAGGATCTAGATCGACGGTCGTCACTTCGGTGTTAATAGACCTATAGATCCTAATGCCCTGATTTTTTGTGCGTGGATGATGAGAGAAATATAGTTTTGCCCAGTTGTATACCCCTGTTGATTGATTGTCTTGCGCCTTATTGTGTTGAGTGTCTCTATGTTTTTGTTGATTACCTCTACACTTTATTCCTACGATTTCTTGGCATTTTACCCCAGCAATGTTAGATGGTCGAGAGTTTGATTGATAGAGTTCATACCCCCTTCCTTTCACGAATTTACCAAGCGACCTTCATTGTTGTTGTACATGAGTTTTACTCCACCACTAATCTTTTACCTGCATTTGTGATTGACTGCTCCACCTTCTCATTATTCAACCACGAATTTCATCTCTGCATTTTTTTTATCTCCACCTGCGTTTTCGATTAATTTATCTCTGCATATTGTTTATTTATTCTCCCAGCGATTAGCGTTACTACTCTGCATTTGGATGGTTTTTTATTCTCTGCCTTTTTATCATTACCACTTGATTTCTTAGCATTGGATAGCGACCCAATGTTACTGTGCAATTTTCTTTTGACTTTTTTGGGCGTTGTTACACTGCAATATCATATGATACTATGATTTTCTCTTGGCGTTGATACACTGTGATATTAGGTTACCTAGCGAATTAAACATTGCAGTGTTTAGTTTCGTTAAGGTCTGGTAGCGATTAATATGGTAGCAATTAATATGGTTTAAATATTGCAGCAATATAATATGTTAGACGACAATAAATGTTAGACAATAGCCATATGTTAGACAACAATAAATGTTAGACAATAGCCATGTGTTAGACAACAATATATCGTTCCAGTTTTATATTCAATAGACAGCTTGCACTTTTAAAAGACAACAAAATTCATAGCTATTGACAGCGAATTTATAAGTGATTGTGAATTTATACATTGAATGGTATGAATGGTGGTTTATTACCACTGCTCTTGATTTCATTGATTAACATTTATGTACAGAGAGTGAATTGACATACTAGCAGCGAATTGAATTAGGGAATAGAAACTGGAATAGCATTTTTAGACAACGATTATTATATTTTCAACAGACAACGTTTTCTTTTCAGATAGCACCTCAATTTATTTGACTGCGAAATTACACGCATTAACTATGATTTTACTTATACTTATGACTGCGAATTCATATATATGGTTGCGTATTTATAAAATGGCTGCAAATTTGCTATGTCTGTGTTTTCGTAAAATAGTAAAACACCATGAATGTGATAATTCTGAGTTCATCACAGAATCCCAGGTGACATCCTTGTTGATAGTAATTATATTCTTAAGTCTGAGCGAATTTACTGTAGACAATGATATATAAAGTTATCATGTTTTTTTTTACTCAGCGGTTACCATAATTAACTCAGCATTTATCACATACTTGACCCTAAAGAACGTTTAGTGGATATCGATTACATTGCTTCTATACATTTCTTATAGACTGCGATTATATATATTGCTTATATACTGTGGTTATATATGTAAATCTGCATTGCTTATATACCTTGCTTATAGACTATGACTATATGCATGGTGATTACATTGCTTATAGACTGCGACTATATGCATGGTGATTACATTGCTTATAGACAGTGATTGTATACATTGCTTATATACTGTGATTATATACTTAAATATGCATTTCTTATATACCTTGCTTATAGGCTGCGACTATATACATGGTGATTACATTGCTTATATACATTGCTTATAGACTGCAATTATATGCATTGCTTATATATTGTGATTATATACTTAAATCCACATTGCTTATATACATTTATTATAGACTGTGATTATATATTTAAATCTGCGTTATCATATCTATATGTCTATAGTATCATATATGTAACTCTTCCCTGTCATATACTAAGAGACAACCTTTATCATAATAGAATTATAACAACTATTTTATATTCAGTATATGACATCGATTTTGGGTTTGTCTATGGCTGTGATGTAATAGTAATACCTTGACAGTGTTTCTCTAGATTTTGAGTAATAACGATTTTTCTATTTCTTGATATAACAACGATATTATATTCATTATGGTATGACATCTTTTACCCCCACGTCCCGGTGAGATATTTGTTCAATTTTCATAGCGAATTCACAAGATAGTGAATTCATAAGATAGCTATTTAATTCAGTTTTACTAGATGGAAATATCATGTACCTAGACAACAATAGTTTAGACAGTAATTATTTAGTCAGCATTGTCGAATAATAATGAGCAGCGTAGATCATTGCAATGTTAAGTAGTTCACTTATTTTAAGCGCATATAATAGTTCACCTTTAGGATAACATTTATGATAATGACAACCGGTCGCTTGGGTGCGTGGATATAGTCTTCTTGTCGGTTGTTTCAGTCTCCTAGCGCATTGAATTCTTCTTGGGTTTTTGGTCTAGAGGTGTTGTGTTGTGCCAGGGTTACCATCACGCCTATCGCCTAGTGACGAAATGATTCCTGAAGAGGGGATCATTTCACACCCTGATGGATGTGAGGCAAACGATAACCTGGTATGAGTTTGTGCGTCCCAAGGTGGGTGTTGTTCATTGAAATGGTTGTTAGTCTTGGTTTTGTAACGCCTTAAGGTGTTGGGTTTGTGCGACGTAGCGGTTTCTAGTTCTCGGTAGTCGAAGCTACTGCATCAGGTGGTGGATGTTGTCCCTTATCTTGTAGGTGTTGTCGTGGTTGTGTTGGGTGGGTAGTCATTTCCATATCTCTTGACTTTTGCATGTTTCTCACAGTTTCTCGATGTGCTAGCATGTTGAGTCGTTGTTGTCTGTTGCCTGATCTGCGGGCGTGGTGTTCTTCATTAGGTTGTGTGGTTTAACCTTTGTCGTCGTTGCATTCCTACCTAAAACAAAAAAAAATAACTTGCACTTTTTCTTCGCTTATAGTCGTAACGACAAGGGTCCTCGCACATGGTATCAGAGCGGGTTCAACCCTGAGACTGTGGATTGCCAGGCTTTCCACTGCAGTAAACCCATGAATTTTAACCCTTGCATTATTTAAAAAAACCCCTTAACATGTCCATGTGGTGATCGCATTTAGAGGATGCCACAGAGGTTCACAGCATGGTGACGTGGAAGGAGGTGTGGCGCTTCCAGAAGTTCCCGCACCCTCAGAGTCGAACCCCCAAAGGGAAGAACAAATCCTTGGGTTGGATTCGATTGTTGTAAGGGATGATAATGGTCTGACAGGACCCTTCTAGGGAATGTCAAAGGGCCTTGATCCACCATCTGTACTGAGATGAGGCTAGGGTGCATGTACCCCTGAGGGTCCACAGCGCACCCTAGCCAGTACCGTTGGCATCCAACGAGAACTCGAGAGAGTTGAGTTCTCGAGTCCATAAGTGTCGTGGATTGTTGTGTCGTCAAGGCACAACTGTAGAGCAAGGCGTGGTGCTTCAGGCTTCACGATTTTGACCTCCAGCATGAAGGTCTACATGGTAGTATTTCAATTGAAGGGGAGCGCCCTTCTATGGCGGAAGACACTCCTTCCACTTTTTAACATGGTCGTCGACGACGTGTCATGGGAACTATTTGAAGAACGGTTACGACAGGGGTAACTATCAGAGGAATTCATTGAGCTTCAGCTCAACTAGTTCAACACCTTGTGATAGGGCTGTCGCATGATGGCTGAGTACGAGGTCTATCTTGGAGTTTCTTCGGTATGCGCCACACCGAATCACCAAGAAACTTAAGGTCAACAAGTTCGAGTTGGGCCTTATTGTTAGAATTCAACTTCTACTTTAGGTACCAGGAATACTGGACTGAAGAAAGTGTGTTGGATTGGGGGGAGCCACTTTACTAGTGTTACTGCCCAAAGGAAAGGGTCAAAACATCTAGATCAACCGGACCCACTACCGTGGGAGTTTTGGGCAAGGCCCATTAGATTATTGCACCAGTGAATAACCGCCAGGCAGAGTAGCAGTCGATTGTGCTCGAGACGTCAGGTACCATCGCTGACCAGACCCTTAGTATTTTGATAAGATCCTGGTGCTACTGAGAGTTTCATTTCTGGTGGAACTCTAAAAAGGATTAAGGTAAAGGCAGTTGCACAGGATGATTTTATCTTTGTAGAGATGTCTTAGGGACCCAAACAAAAGGTTGGAGGAAAGGTTACAGGTTGTACCCTTAAAATGGAATATTTTGTCACCAGGGACAACCTGTACATCACAATATTAGGATCTTATGATGTCGTGATCGGTATGGACTGGTTGGAATCGCATGAGGCGATACTCAACTGTAAGATGAAATGGTTGAGCTTGGTCAATGATGAGGGACAAAGACACATGATTGTCGGTCGGAACCAGGGAGTTTCCCTGAGTTTCACATCTTCCTTGCAGTTATGGAAGAGCATGTGCAAGGGAGGTAAGCTCTATGCGATCCTTTCATTAAACGAGAAGGGAGTAGAAAAAGGTCTAGAAAACCTTCCTTTGGTGAGAGAGTTTGCAGATGTCTTCGCAGAGGAGTTACCTGGGATGTCGCCGGAGAGGGAATTGTAATTTACCATAGACCTAAAACCGGGGACTGAATCAATAGCGAGAACGCCTTATCGTATGTCAACCCCGGAGTTACAGGAGATCAGAATGCAACTGAAGGAGTTGTTGGACCTGGGACTCATACGTCCAAGTGTGTCACCATGGGGTGCGCTTTTTATTTTCATACAAAAGAAGGATGGGTCATGGAGACTCTGTATTGACTACTATCAATTGAACAAAGAAATAATCAAGAATCGGTATCCATTGCCAAGGATTGATGATTTGTTTGATCAGATGAAGGGTGCGACGGTGTTTTCAAAGATCAGTTTGCGATCAAGTTACCATCAGTTACGGATCAAGTAGGATGATGTCCCTAATACCACCTTTAAGATGAGGTTTGGACATTACGATTTTATTGTTTTACCGTTTAGACTAACAAATGCCCCAAGGGTATTTATAAGTTTGATGAACGAGGTGTTCCGTGAGTACTTGGACAAGTTCGTCCAAGTATTCATTGACGATATTTAGATTTACTCTTGAATGATGGAGGAGCATGACGAGCACTTGCAATTGGTAATACAGTGTCTGCAAGAGCACAAATTGTATGGGAAATTTTTCAAATGCTCATTTTATCAATCGAAGATTCACTACTTAGGGCATGTCATCTTCGACGAAGGTATTGTCGAGGATCCAGCAAGGTTCAAGGCTATTATGGAATGGCATGTACCGAAGAATGTCCCAGAAGTGCGTAGCTTCATGGGTTTAGCAAGATTCTATCGATGATTAGTTGAGGGATTTTCAAAGATACCAAATCTGGTCACGAAATTGCAGAAGAAGAACAAGAAATTTGTTTGGACCGAGAAATGTGCGAAAGAATTTTGAAGGCTCAAGGAGTTGTTGACAAAAACACCGATACTAAAAGTCCCTGACATGGATGCAAACTTCTTGTTATGCACTGGCACATTGCAAGATACCAGATATATAAAATATGCAGAACATAAATAAAATGCTAGAAATGGCAGAATAACAGTAAAATATCCAGCATAATCTTCACAATAACACATAAATGATATAAGAATAGCAATAGAAATAGCACTTTGATTCAG
>ML780703.1:998702-1009147 GCA_009831015.1 Picea engelmannii | reverse complement strand
TTGTTGTGCTTCTTTAGATTTTTTAGTAGCCTCCACCCAAGTTGTAGGTCGAGCCATGAGGACATGGGCCCGAATCTCCTCCTTGAGGCCACTGATAAAACACTCTCGAAAGAAAGCATCAGTCATGCCCTCTGTTCGAAAAGCCAAGCACTCAAATGCAACTATGAAGTCTTCTATTGTGCCTGATTGCTTCAATTTTTTCAAATGGCCCAAATGGTTGGTGTCAGTGTCAAAGTGTTCATAAAGCTCAGTCACAAATTGGGTCCAAGCAATATACCCTTAACGGGAAGTTTTTCTCCATTGTCACCATTGTCAGTGTTCTTGATCTAGATGGAGTACACCATACCGGATTTTGGCCAAGTCATTTGTAGTGCTGTAGAGAGAGAAATAATGTTCCATTTGGGTGACCCAACCAGTGGGGTCTGAGCCATCAAATTTGGTTACATCCACCCGCGGAAGGCGTATGTCCCATTGAAAGTGATGGGGATGAAAGGAATGGGAAGAAGTTTCACCTTCAGTCTTTGTATGTGCATCAGGAAAAGAGTCATCGGTAGGGATCTTGAGTTTGGTGCAGAGTGATGCAAAGACAGATTCGAGCTGGGTGGTCAGTTCGTGTTTGACTTCTATCATTGCAGACTGCACGGCTGCATTTACAGATGCATTTATGGTGGTATTGATGGATGCATCATGGGAGGCAATAGTAGCACTGAGTTGTTGCACTTCTTGTTGGGTCTCAAGGAAACCAGATTGCAAGGTGTTGAAGTGAGACTCTAGTTCTTGGCTATGGGTATGGGCCATGAGGATGGGTGAACTGAAAAGGGAGCAGGCTAGGTCAGAAATTTTTGTAGAAAAATTATATGGATGAATGTGATAAGGGAGAAGAGGTGAATCTAATGGAATAGGTCTCAAATAATGGTAAAAAAATTTCCAGACCTTTTTTTTTTTTTTCCAGCTGCGGGGTTATACTTTGGTCTGAAGAATGTTGTAGTGCTGAGATCCCCAAATTATTAACCAGAAATGAATGTGTATTTACTTGGCAACCCGAACACAGATGCGTGGCAATAGATCTCGTTGGTTTAATTTGTTTATGTTTATGTTTATGTTCCCCAAGGGTTAGGTATTCAAGGGTTCTACAGACAAGGGTTTGCCCTGTGCTATAGCTCTCTGATATATGTGCGGGGTCCAACAATAGTACTCGGCCCAATATATTAGGGCACTAACTAAGGAGGATAGACCGTACCCTTAGCCGTACTACCCGACTACCTAGGTACTAGAGAGTATCTTCCCGAGTGATGTTCTCGGTGACACTATAGTAGTTCGACGATCGATAGGTTTATCTAAAGAGGGCTTCAGGAAATCTAGGCTGATCCGTACACAGGTGTTGTCTGATGCGCTACCACTCGAAGGGGTACCAACAAGGGTTACAAGGGTGGCTAACAGATGTGCGCTTAAGAACCACTTGTATTTCCTGCGTGTATGAATCCCTCAACCGCGGGTTTATGCATGTAACGACAGATCTCTGTGGCTTAAAGATGTCGGAATACGTCTCTACCCTAAAAAAAAATACCCACAATTTCTGCCAAGGAAAGTGCTTTGATACCACTTGCAAGATACCAGATATATAAAATATGCAGAACATAAATAAAATGCTAGAAATGGCAGAATAACAGTAAAATATCTAGCATAATCTTCACAATAACATAGAAATGATATAAGAATAGCAATAGAAATAGCACTTTGATTCAGAAAGAAATGTTCACGGGCCTCTTCGAGGGGGCAACCTCCAATCGAGCAGCGCTCTGTTACGATAATCTTCAAGCTAGGGTTTTCATACCCTCGACCCTTATTTATACTAAATATGTCTATTAAGAGAAACATCTAGAGGAAGATCCTTCTAGAAGCGAAAGCTTCTATTAGGTCTTCTTACATCTGCCTTATTCTATTTTATTGAAAGGCCTTATTAATATTGACCTTTATTACATCCAAATACATTGATCTACCTATGTGCGGGTTAGGACCTTAACACGCATCCAAGGAAGGCTTAGGCAGAGTCTTGATGCGATATGGTCGAGTGATTTCTTACATCTCGAGGAAATTGAGAAGGCACGAGGAGAAATATGAGACGCATGGTTTGGATTTGTTAGCCATTGTTTATGCCTTGAGATTTTGGAGACACTACCTTATTGGAGGAAAATTTGAACTAAAAACATACCACTGTGGACTACATCACATCTTTACGCAAAGCAACCTGAACGCATGAAAACAACGTTGGTCGGAATTGCTTAGCGAGTATGATTTCGAGATTAATTACATCAAAGGAACAGTGAACCGAGTAGAATATGCATTGAGTTGGAGACCACACATCTTTTTAGTGTTTCCTCTTTAGACGAATCTACATGAAAATTTCTAACTTTACAGTGCGGTGATGACTGGTACAAAGAGGTCAAGGATTTTATCAAACAATACACAATGATGGTACCAAGATTTGAAGGATTTACATTGGACGATGATGGAACTTTGAGATTTAAAAATTGAATTTACGTACTACTGAATGAACAAACCAAATCTTGGAAGACATGTTGCGCATGTACGTGATAGAACAACAAAAGAGTTGGGAAGAATTCTTGCCACTGGTAGAATTCGCATATAACAACAGTTACCAAAGCACCCTTAAGATGGCGCCTTTCGAATTTATTTATGGGCGACCGTGTCAGACGCCTTTGAGTTGGGGTCAGCTTGAGGATATCAAATGCATACTATAAGACAAAGGGTCAAGGAAGCGCAGGATCGGTAGAAGAGTTATCAAATGGAATATCAAATGCATACTATAAGACAAAGGGTCAAGGAAGCGCAGGATCGGTAGAAGAGTTATGCTGATACGTGTCGTGTTGATCGTAGTTGCGAAGTTGGCGATCGAGTCTTCTTGTGGGTAAAACCGCATGAGCACTCGATCAAGTTTGGAAAGGGTGATAAACTTTGTCCTAGGTTCATGGGACCTTTCGAGATTGTGGAGAGGAAGGGGCTCGTGGCCTATCGACTAGCCTTGCATGATTATTTGAGGTGTATGCACGATGTTGTTCATGTATCTGTTTTGAGACATTATATTAGTGATCCTACACATGTTATTGACATGATTTCCTTGCAGGTATCGGACAAGGGGGTGCTCATGGATGAGCTGATCCGCATCCTGTATCATCGCATTCGACAGCTACGGCGTCAAACAATAGATCAGGTCAAGGTCCAATGGGACAACTATAGTCATCACTCGGCGACCTGGGAGGACGCATATGATATGCGCCAACGATTTCCATTTTTGTTTGAAGGATAGACTTATGATACTATGATACACATTAATTCGGTACTTATATACTGTAGAAATTTGGGACGAAGTTTAGACCAAGAGGGGGTGTATGTAGCATCCCACTCTTGCGCGCACTGAGCGAACTTATTCTTTGAGGACACTTGCTTGCAAGTGATCCAGATTATTATACTATCGATCATTTGATTATGATTATGAGGCATTATGGAGATGGGTGTTATTGACTCGGTTCTCCTGAGTGTGCAGGATTTTGGACCTCGAGGATGTAGAGGCATTGATGAAACCCTTGGACTCCGGATCGACTCAGGGAGTGGACTATTGGGGTTTGATTGTTGTATATATGACACATGTGCATCTGATCAGATGTTATGATTATGGATTTTATTTCTGACATGATTCGTTGAATATGCAGGCTGACGATAGCTTACCAACCAGGCTCACATGTGGAGTAGAGGGGTCACGCATGACTACCAGAGACATTGAGGGAGAGGTGTGGACAACAACCCTGCCATAGCCTACTAGTACTCCCACCATGGCTCGAACTGTAGGTTAAGGATTACCTAGTTCAAGAAGACCCACGATGTTGTGAAGGCAGACTGCAACAGTCGCTCATGATGATTCTAAGGGGCACGCAAAAAGGCAGGGGCCTTATTCCTTAGATGCCCTTAGTCTCCCACAAGATCACCTAGTGGAGTATTGACTCCAGGGGTTTTTGATGTATACCTAGTCATTCAAGAGGTGAGTGGCACCCTTGGAGCACGTAGTGCGTCCTGAAGGGCATGCCGCACAAGAAAAACAGAAAGAGGCGAGTGGCACCCTTGGAGCACGTAGTGCGTCCTGAAGGGCACGTCGTGCAAGGGAAACAGAATTAGGCAAGTGGAACCCTTGGAGCACCTAGTGCGTCCTGAAGGGCACATCGCGTTGTTAAATAATAAGTGAATAAACCTAGATGGCCTTAGAACTAATAATGTGATAAGAAATATTTAAAAATAATTTCCCTAATAAAAATGCCGCCAAGCCTAGGAAAATAAAATCTATGTCTAAGTGATACTTGTGGTAAAAAAAATATAATAATAATAATAATCATTAAACATGTGACGGAAGGGGGTAAGCAATTCAATTAAATTATTAAAATCAAATTATATTGATGAATTAAAATTTTAAAAGAGAATTGATTGTTTTTCTACATATGCTAATTAAAATTTATTAATTAAAAGGTAAGAGGGGTAAAAGGTAATTTTCTACACTTGTTAATTTGAGTTTTAGATAAAAAGGGAAAAGAGGGAAACTTAAAAAGAATTGGGAAACTAAGGGGAAAAGGGGGGAACATAAAGAAAAAAGGGAAACATAAGGAAAAAGTAGAATGACTAACTTAGTAAGGAATCTTGCCTTTAAGAATTTTCTAAATTGAACTCAACTAGGAAATTAGTAAGGGCGTAAGTCATCAAAATGTGTAAGGGAATATGGGGAAACCTAGGAACGATTCTAGGAATGATTTTAGGTGGGTGAGGGAAATAGGAGTAATTAAATAATTAATGAAATTAATTTCTGGTGCAACGAAGGGGATGGGTGACATGTGTACGGGGAAGGATTTTTCTGAATTTAATTATTGAAAAATAAATTAAATGGGAATTTGGGAAACAAATCCTTAGAAACTCTATATAAAGGAGGGAGGAGGAGGAGTATGGATCTCTTCTTGGATATGTAATGTTACGCTGCAGAATTTTTGACTTGACTGACTTATCTTGTGGGAGTTGGGATACCCAGCTCGGTGATGAGTGGTAGCTCGGCCTTAAAGGCGAGCTGGGAGCTAGTTGTTCTTTGGTTTAGTGTGCGTGACCCGTTTGCATCTCAGGGGGCTAAGGGGGAAGAAGAGTACCCCTAGCGTTGGCTGGGAGGTATCGGTGAAGTCACATCAGTCGGCAAGTGGGAGATGCACAGAGCACGTGGGACAACAACTCGGAGCTGTCACCTTGGGCTACGGTACGCATGATTTTATTTTTCATGGTAGATTACTATTGATCTTGTGCTTTCATTTTTGTACTTTTATTGTGTAAAGAAAAGTGTTTTACTTAGAATTTTTAATCGAGAACTTAAAATCGTCATAGATTTACGCTCGCTACATCAATTTGATCTCCTTGGCCACCGATCCCTGGTTGCTTGACTGTTTTGTTTGTTTTAATGATTATTATGAAGAGATTATGCTTATTCTTTCATCCTCATCCCTAGATCATCAGTGCACGCCTGAGAAGTCGGCCAGGAGTCGGAGCGACGGTCATCACTTCGATGTTAATAGACCTATAGATCCTAATTCCCTGCTTTTCTATGCATGGATGATGAGTGAAGGATAGTTTTACCCAGTTGTCTACCCTTGTTTATTGTTCCTAGTTGATTGATTGTCTCGCACCTTCTTGTGTTGAGTGTCTATGTGTTTTTGTTGATAACATTTGTGCTTTCTTCCTGTGTTTTCATGGCATTTTACCCCAACAATGTTAGATGGTCGAGAGTTTGATTGATTGAGTTCATACCCCTTTCCTTTCACGAATTTACCAAGTGACCTTCATTGTTGTTGTACAAGATTTTTACTCAACCACTAATCTTTTACCTGCGTTTTTCATGGACTGCTCCACCTGCTCATTATTCAACCACGAATTTCATCTCTGCGTTTTTTTATATCCACCCATGTTTTTGATTAATTTATCTCTATGTACTGTTTGTTTATTCTCCCAACGATTAGCCTTACTACTCTGCATTTGGATGGATTTTTATTCTCTATGATTTTATCATTACCACTTGATTGATTAGCATTGGATAGTGACCCGATTTTATTGTGTGATTTTCTTTTGACTTTTATGGGCATTGTTACACTGCAATATCATATGATACTAAAATTTCTCTTGGCGTTGATACACTGCGATATTAGGTTACCCAGGGAATTAAACATTGCAATGATTAATTTCATTAAGGTATGGTAGCGATTAATATGGTAGCAATTAATATGGTTTAAATATTGCAGCAGTATAATATGTTAGACAACAAGAAATGTTAGACAATAGCCATATGTTAGACAACAAGAAATGTTAGACAATAGCCATGGGTTAGAAAACAATATATCATTCCAGTTTTATATTCAACAGACAACTTGCACTTTTAAAAGACAGTGAAATTCATAGCTATTGATAGCGAATTTATAAGTGACTGTGAATTTATACATTGAATGGCATGAATGTCGGTTTATTACCACTGCTCTTGATTTCATTGATTATCATTTATGTACAGATAGTGAATTGGCATACTGGCAGCGAATTGAATTAGGGAATAGCAACTGGAATACCATTTTTAGACAATGATTATTATATTTGCAACAGACAGTGTTTTCTTTTTAGATAGCACCTCAATTTATTTGACTGTGAAATTACACGCATTAACTGTGATTTTAGTTATACTTATGACTGCAAATTTATATATATGGTTGCGTATTGATAAAATGGTTGTGAATTTGTTATGTCTACGTTTTCGTAAAATAGTAAAACACCCCGAATGTAATAATTTTGAGTTCATCACGGAATCCCAGGCGACATCCTTGTTGACAATAATTATATTCTTAATTCTGAGCGAATTTACTGTAGACAGCGATATATAAAGTTATCATGTTTTTTTTTACTCAATGGTTACCATAATTAACTCATCATTTATCACATACTTGACCCTAAGAACTTTTAGTGGATATCGATTACATTGCTTATAGACTGTGATTATATACATTGCTTATATACTGCGATTATATACTTAAATCCACATTGCTTATATACCTTTATTATAGACTGCGACTATATGCATGGCGATTAGATTGATTATAGACCGTGATTGTATACATTGCTTATATACTGCAATTATATACTTAAATCTGCATTGCTTATATACCTTGCTTCTAGGTTGTGACTATATACATGGCGATTACATTTCTTATATATATTGCTTATAGACTACGATTATATACATTGCTTATATATTGTGATTATATACTTAAATCCTCATTTCTTATATACATTTCTTATAGACTGTGATTATATATTTAAATCTGTTTTATCGTATCTATATCTTTGCAGTATCATATATGTAACTTTTCCTTGTCGTATACTAAAAGACAACCTTTATTATAATAGCATTATAACAACGATTTTATATTCAGTATATGACAACGATTTTGGGTTTGTCCATGGCTGTGATGTAAGAGTAATACATTGACAACGTTTCTCTAGATTTTGAGTAATAACAATTTTTCTATTTCTTGATATAACAATGATTTTATATTCATTATGGTATGACAAATTTTACCCCCGTGTCCCGACGAGATATTTTTTTCATTTTTAATAGCAAATTCACAAGATAGTGAATTTATAAGATAGCTATTTAATTCAGTTTTACCAGATAGCAATATCGCGTACCTAGACAACAATAGTTTAGACAATAATGATTTAGTCATCATTTTCGAATAATAATGAGCAACGTAGATCATTGTAATGTTAAGTAGTTCACTTATTTTAAGCGCATATATTAGTTCACCTTTAGGATAACATTTATGATAATGATAACCTTATAATAGTTCACTCCTTCGCAATTTGACATCATGCTTAACGGATAAAGGGTTATGGTTCATGGGCAAAGTTGTTTAATAGATTGCGCAATTTAATTGAGGATGTCGTCTTGTGTCTTGTCGACCTGTTTCTTGGGTGTGTGGGTATAGTCTTCTTGTCGGTTGTTTCGGTCTCCTAGCGTGTTGAATTCTTCTTGAATTTTTGGTCTAGAGGTATTGTGTTGCGCCAAGGTTACTGTCACACCTATTTCCTAGTGACGACATGATTCTTGATGAGGACATCATTGCACACCCTGATGGATGCAAGGCGAATGATAACCTGGTATGAGTCGGTGCTTCCCAAGGTGGGCGTTGTTCATTGGAATGGTTGTTAGTCTTGGTTTCGTAACGCCTTAAGGCGTTGGGTTTGCACGATGTAGAGGTTTCTAGTTCTTGGTCATTGAAGCCACTGCATCGGGTGGTAGATGTTGTCCCTTAGCTTGTAGGTGTTGTTGTGGTTGTGTCGGATGGGTAGTCATTTCCATCTCTCTTTAATTTTGCATGTTTTGCCCAGTTGCTCGATGTGCTAACATGTTGATTCGTTGGTGTATGTTGCCTGATCTGCGGGTGTGGTTTTCATCATCAGATTGTGTGGTTTAACCGTTGTCATTGTTTCCTTCCAGCCTAAAACAAAAAAAAATATCTTTCACTTTTACTTTGCTTGTAGTCGTAATGGCAGGGGTCCTTACATTCTGATAGAACATGGGCTTGAACTATTGCACTCTCTCCCAGCTAAATGTCTTGGAGAGTGATGGTGATGCATGTCAACTCTTCTTTTTTTTCTTCTATCATCATGAGACCTATGTCTCCTCGATTTACTTGACTCGACCTCCTTATTCATATTTTTCTTAATATTTTCCAAGATTTATAGAAACTTGATGTTGAAGTCATGTTTTTCCTCTTGGGATTTCATAAGCATATCATTATCAGGTTTATAATTTTGGATGTCCTTTTGCAAAAATTTCATGGTCGTCACCAAATTCATGATTTCTTCCTTGGCTTCTCCATGTCCATTTGAATCTATACCCTCATCACCTATATTTTCATTCATCCTTCTGACCTCGTCTCCATGGTCGTGGGTTCTTTGTGCATCTTCCATGCTTCTAATCTATGTGTTGATCCGGTACTGATCAAATTGTTGTTAAATTTGCAAAATGTGCAAGCAACAATATTTGTTAGACTAAATAATTTATGAAAACCATAAATACTATGCACACTCTATTATATAAGTGTATTAGAATCCTTTCTTTTAATTCCTGGTGAATTTAACATCCTAATTCAAAATTCTGGGTGAATATTTGGACTCCTTTGTACATGACTTTTCCTCCTATTTTCTCTTCTTTCCTTTCTTTCAAAGCTCGTTTGTATACCAATTATGTGTCATACACACATATCCATCATGGGCACATGATCTATACATGCGATACCAAGTTCACATACTTCGCACCCGTATTCAATGTGCAAAACTTTATATCGACACTAATATTTAACACGCTCAACTTTTGGGTTCCACGCATCATTATCTAGTGCACCCAAATTTTTTGTCGCGTACCAATATTCCACACAAATTACATATTTTTTCTATGTCACGCCAACATTCATCACACACCCTCTCGCACCTAATAATCAACGTGCATCTCCAATTATGCTCCATGCAGTGTCGTTGAACCAAAATCTCTGATACCACTTTGTAACATCCCCGACTTTGCTCAAAGGCCATGTCACATCAAAATTTTGAGCTCTGATACCACTATGACATATCCAGCCTCCTAGTTGAGTCTTGTTACCGTATTGTAAAGTCTCTACTACCGTGACTCGTTAAAGAAAGCTCTGATATCAATTCTTTCATCTACAGAATCAACTCATTGAAACCAACAATGCGCACAATTGTCTTTGTGCTACACATAGCTATTTTTTCCTAGTGCGCGCAACTAGTCTCATACCGCATGCAACAAATATGTCATAGAAAATATACATGATCAACCTTCCTTGTGTCGACCACGTCAATTGTCCCTTAGCACTCACGACATTGCTAGCTTTGCGCTAGAACCCATACGATTACTACTAAAGTTCTTTAACAGGATAGTGACTATAACAACATAATGAAATCATAATATAACTATGCACACAACCATTCCTATGTCATGTGTGAGGTCTATCCCATTTGTGTATGTGGACTGGTCTCCCTGTGCGTGCGATGATTCAGGCCTAGCTTCATAATCTCATGATTGTTACCATGAAATTATCTAGCAGAAAATATTTAATAACTACCATGCTCTACATCTGCAACAATTATGTGGAACTAACAATACATACACAAACCAACATAATTATGTACCAATTACATAGACAGAAATATCAAAATAATTCACATGTTAAACAATATATAAACACATATAAATCATCATAACCCATGCTTTGCATATGCAACAAACATGCAGTTCTACATCATACATAATCCACGCACAAATATATATATATATATATATA
>ML780703.1:933437-978675 GCA_009831015.1 Picea engelmannii | reverse complement strand
TTGGCATTAAAACTCAAAATCCAGGACTTAACAGTGATAGGTGACTCAAGAATTATAATACAGGCCATGGTCAAGAGATCCAATTCTCAAAGTGTAAAACTAAACAGCCTCCTTGACAAAATCCGAATTATATCAAGTAAATTTAACTCCTGTCATTTCTATCATGTGTTAAGGGACCAAAATGGAAGGGCTGACCAAGCATCCAATCAAGGCGTGCTAATGGAGGAAGGTACTCTGTCAGTGAATGGCACTCTGGAACGAGTGGAAATCCCATGACCCCACGCAGACCCTACACTCTCTCCCAAATGCTGAATCGAGCAGGTACAAAGGATCTAAGAAAATCGGGCTTGAAGACATGAATAATTGGGTTGATTGGCAAGCAAGCTCAGCCAAGTACCAAGAGCTAGAATAGAAGCTGAAACACAGTGCTGTAACAGAGCTGGAACACAGTGCTGAAATAGAGCTGAAACACAGATGATGAAACACAGATGCTGGAACACAGATGCTGGAACAAAAATGCTGGAACACAGATGCTGGAACACAGTACTGAAACAGAGCTGGAACAGAAGCTGAAACACAGTACTGTAACAGAGCTGGAACACAGTGCTGAAACAGAGCTGAAACACAGATGCTGAAACACAATTGCTGGAACACAGATGCTGGAACACAGATTCTGAAACATAGTGCTGAAATAGAGCTGGAACTTATGCTGAAACACAACGCTGTAATAGTGCTTTCATTCGCTGAAACACAGGGATGGAACAATTGCTGAAACACAATTGTTACATATGCTGATACACAACGCTGGAACAGATGCTGAAACACAATGCTGGAAATTATGCTGAAACAGAATTGGATCTTATGCTGAAACAGTGTTGCAACACATTTTGTATCTTGATCTGTAGGCCCGAAGAAACTCGGGGCAATTTGTAATTGAATCTGTGGCTTTGCCACCCCTCTAATATGAACTATAACCGTTTTCATCAAAAAAAAAACATTGAATGTGTAATTTAATTATGGATTCAACAAATGCGTAAACCCATAAGGAGATAAGTAAAAAATGCGATTAACCTTTGAAAATTCATAACTCTTATTTTATTATTTTTTCTTAGGAGAACCATTTTAGGTCTCAAAATTTATTTAATGTAGCATCTACATTTTCACACTCCATTATGGTGTTGTATAGCTACCATCTCTCTCTCAAAATCTTTGTCAACGATTATGTCAAATATGATGGTCCTAGTATTGAAGAATACATAAAATGGATGAAGTCTAAGCATCCACTATTTTGGAGAATAGATTTACACAATAAGTTAAAAGTGATGCTCACATATGGTGGGATGGACTTAACTATTGAGATATAAAAACATTTTCAGATGAGGAATATGAAACACTATACTTAGATAAATGGTCTCATGCCAAAAAAAAGGATAACGTGTTCTGTAAGGGTTTATTTTCATGTGGAAAATCCATATTACAAGTTCATGGATATATTCATAAAGAAAAAGATCATTTTTTTTCTATTAACTCTAGTTACCATGATAATTTCATCAATATTCATTTGGCTAACAGAGTGCAAATTCCTGCAAAACATATCCAAAGCACACAAGTTAAGGGTGAGACTATACACATTTTTAAAGATTTGAAGATCATTATGGATAAATATATATTGCATTCTTATTTTCTTACCACATATATGAACAATGTGGATATTATTCTTGGATATCCTTGGATGGATCAAGTGGTACAATGGATATTAATGTACATAAGAAGTTTATAAATCTTTAGTATAAGAAAAATAAAATCACATTATAGGATATGTCTCTTAGTAAACAAGAAGGGCCCAAGGGGCCTCATGAAGAACAAGCTATAGAAGAACATGAATAAAATCCCATGTATGAAAAATTCAGGGAGCCACATGACTCAAAGGAACACCATGTTGATGAGTCCAAGACATAACAACCAAGAGAGAAGGTTGATGTATATCACCACCCACACCACCTAGAAAAACAAAAGTCATCAAGGCAAGGGTGTGAGCATAAAAAAACTTAGTAAGGACCAACATGGCACCAAAAAGTAAACCAGTTGAGAGACACGTTGAGGGATAACAACAATGCATGGAGATATCATAGTAGCACAAACCAAGGTGGCAAGGAAGTAGTTGGACCCCATGTTCACATTACATTATGATGGATGGATGCGCGTGCTTGGTACCAATGGGATACATTTCTTAGCCAATCATATTGTATGGTTTCTTTCCATGTTTTGAGGATGAAACATGTGAAGGGGTATGGAATGTAGTGTACTTAAGGGGGTAATATGTGGTACCTAGGGAGTTACCTAAGGGTATTAAAAATAGATAGATATTTATGTATTGAGGCCATTTCTAGTAAATAAGGCTCATGCAACAGTGTGAAAGAAGCAAAAAGAAGGCTTATTAGAAGGTTCCACCTACCATAATGCTCCTTCTCTAGAATGTTCCTAGGAGACAGATAGTACTATAAATAAGTATAAGTAATGTAAATGATTTATTGTGAATAATATTGTAATTGTGGAAAGCATCATTGCTTGTGGAGTGTTTTCCTTCATTAAAGAATAATATATGGTGTTACCCTCCCTCAAGAGTTTCCTCTACAAAGCTTGTGTTAATTCTTTTAAGTCTATTGTGTATATATGTTTGTTATTCTCAAGTTAATGCTCATATTTTATTTTTAGGTCTATTGAGTACATACCAATATAATAAGTGTGATTTTTCTGGGATAGTTTTTCGAGACTTTGTGTTGTCACGTGAAAGGTCTAAATCTCAATCCATATCCCCAAAAATTTCCCCATACAACTCTATCGGTACTACCACTTGCATTCACAATAGCTTCCCTTTTTCCTTCATCTTGTGAGCCTTGGAATTATCTTCCTTGTAAAAATTGAGTATCTAAGGTTGTTGTAGACATGGAATTGGCACGTTGTATTGTTTCAACATGAGAATACCTTCACAAGTATCGAATCATTTTGATCTTCATCATACACCATAGTAATTGGCATGTTGCTAATTTTCTTACCATCAAGGTTCTTAATAAAGTTGAAGCATTTTCTATACTTCTCCAAATTTGATATAACATAATATTCTATCGCATCCACATCCTTGTATATTTTAGGTGCTTAAACACTTGTTTTTACAATGTCTTAATGTCACAGCGACAAATGTGACAAGTATATCCCAGAGAAAGAATTTTATCTTCACCTGTTATCAAATCAAGAAGAGGGCAATGTGAGAAAACTGTGAAACCTATTGTTAGTCCCTAAAGTTGCAATTGACTGCTAAAGTGTAAGCTAGGGAATCATCAAGTTATTGCAATGGTTTTTATGAGTACAGATGGTTTGGTTTTTTGTAATTGGTTTGAAGGTTAAGTAGTGGTAAAAAGTAATATTAGTTTCTTATCACAGGAACAAGTTCTTATCACACTTTGCTTAGTAACTGGTTGCCAATCTAATGAGTTAAACAAGAGGTTTCAAAAAGCAGAACAAAGGTATGTGGGTTTCCAATTTGTCCACTCACATATGAACATTATTATTTCCTAAATATCATTTAAGAATAACAAACATGTACTTGAACATAACACAGTGAATGAATAAGTAATCAACAAATTTTTCACTGACTTATATCATAAACAAAAAAGACCAATTTTCATTTTGCAAAAATAGACATACATTCAAGTAAGACAAAGCAAGAATAGAAGACAGAAGATAAATCTAACCATCATATAGCCATTTCAATTAGTGCAAAATGAAACATATTCCAGTTCTTACAGATAGAAACAGAGTTTTGATATCTCCACCTCCAACCCTGTCTTTTTTATACACAACAATTAGATTCAAAAGATCTTACTTTCTAGATATAGTTTCGATATGATCACATTTCCTAGCTAGAACCTAGGAGACATATCCTCTTACATATATGCATTCAAATCTCCACCACCTAGTATTTAGATATATAATTTGACATTTGACTAGTCTTGATTTGATAAGATATTCAGATCCCACAAAATATGGTGTTGAAACTGATGCTGAGTTGGTCCTTCAAAAATGGCATAAAATGTGAACACAATTGTTGTAATAGGCATAACCTTGATTGACTTGAATTACTTCAGCGACTAGTGAAAATAAGACTACAACATTCTGCTGACAAGGTCCTCATTAGTTGTAAAAGTTGAATCATTGTATTCACTTTCAATCTGCAAAAATACCCTGCATGTGTGTATCAGTTTCAAAGTTTCTCCTTTGTTTAGATGTAAGCACTTCTTCTGTTGACACAATTCAAAATTGAATGTTGCTTTGATCCAGGAAACTTCACTTTGAAGATGAAGAAGAACCTCTATTCTTCTCCTTCTTTATTGTGGTCTTGAGAACAACATTATGCCAGTAGAGTTTGATATTCAATTTCCTCAATTTTCTGAATTGTTCTCTTTTCATCTTATTCTTATCTTTTAGTTTTTGTACCTTTTCAATCCGCTTAGAATTCCAATGTTCTGGTGCTTATTTCTCTTGCTCTAGTTTCTTTGCAGTTGCTTGCAAATTCTTGATTTTTTTCTTTGATTGATTGTTTACTTGCTCTTTTCATTTCTCAGAATTTTCCTCGGGTGCATGCTTATTTAGATCTATAGATATATTTTTCTTTCTAGCTCTGAATTCATATCTTTGTACATCTGAAGATGAATCCATAGTCATCCCCTCAGTCACAAATTTATCTAAACTCTAGGCTGATGTTGTATTTGGATCTGACATCTCATAGACTGGTTCCACTTTTACCTTAGCTTCAAAATCTTCTGAAACAATGATTGGTGATTGTTCCTTTGCTTCTTTAGTCTCTTCCACTGTATCATCATCCATGATAACCAAATTATTCTTCTTAAGAGAAGGATTGAATAAGGCTTTAGAATTGAGCCTCAATTTATTAGTTTCCCTGGTTTTAGGTTTGCTTTTATAATCTAGTATTTGCTTTCATGTTCCTTTCATGCTTGACCTTTTATCCTTAATCTTTGTTACAGGTTTATCATATCTCTCTATTGACTATTTAGTTTTTTGCTTTGTGTCTCTTTTGGTATATACTCTTTTAACACCTTTGGACTCATATCCTGGAGCAAGGGTTTCACTTTGTGGTTCAATCTCAATTTTTGGTTGAATCTAGAGATTTCTTTTCTAAGATATGGTTCTTGTAGCTATAGGGGAATTTCCTCTTGATTTTGCAGACCCTTTAGAATCTTTCTTTTCTATTTTGGAACCTAGAGATTTCTTCTCTGAAACATTTTGTTTTTATTCCCATGTTCTTCAAGATCCAATGAATCAAGCAACTAGTTCCATGATCCAGAATCGGATCCAGGAGTTTGATGGGCCTCAGAAAGGCCTACAAATCAAAGTTCTTGGAATGGATTCAAAACGGCCTTGTGTGTATCCCTCGTCAAGATGAACCCAACGCAACTTGAATGGGCTCAAATAGACGTCATATGCTCAAGTTATGAACAGGAAAAAAAATGCTCAAAGTTTTTGCAACTTGAACAGGCAAAAAAATGTTGATTGTACAGTTCGTACAGTGCTACATGGCAGCTGACTATAGGTCGTACAACCATACAACTAACATGGTAGCACATTTGGCACAGATGTGGTAGGGTCCATACAATTGATGTGGCAGGCTGACTAGGCGTACGGACTGATGACGTACAGGTGGACCAACTGGGAGGTGACACATGTCACCACTGTAAGGGTGACACATGGAACATCCGTATGGGTGATGTGGCACATACATACGAAACGTGGAAGTCACAAGTCCAGTGGCAGGTACGGTGGCAGGATGACATGGTAGGCATGTGTACCAATAAACGCTTGACATGTGGCATCAGAGTTGAAAAATGGGGTGGTGCCACGTGGTCCAGACGTGGGCTTCCACATGGCACCTAGGCATTGGCTACTTTGGTTGATGGAAAAATTTTGTATGGACTCTGTGAGGTTCGAACATTGAACCTCCCACCGAGCTAAGCTTTTGCAGGGCTAGGCTATCCAACCTGCCACGTATGTTACTTGTTTTACCAAAGGCTGGAACCTTTGTTTAAGTTTGAATGTGGTTTGAATGGAGGTAGAAAGGGTTGGGTCTAGGCCCTAGCCCACGACTATGTGTTACCATGCACCCTCACCCCAACATACACAGCGCTCCACCATACGGATAAGCCACGGTTCCAACAGTTACCATATGATCCGGGGTTGCGGTTAGTGGAATGGTGCGGATAAGATTGGAATCTAGCCCCGGTCGCGTGGGAACATGCCATATGACCTGGGCTTTAATGAAATGGTGTGGAGGACTAGGGATAAGCCCTCACTCTCGGTATTCCACCATATTGCGCCATGTGATTTGGTATTATGGAGGAGGGGCCAGTGCCCAACCCCTAGGGGGCTGGCGCTTGGCCATATGGCCTCATATGACTATTTAAGGGGTGCACACTAGGCCAGAGGGGCTAAGCCCCTTATTTATGCAAAAAGTGGGTTTTTACCTTGTATTTAGTGATTTTAAATTATTTCTTCAGCTCTTATTGGATATTTTTGGCCTTTTTGGGGGATATTGGGCCCTTTTTGAGGCCATATCTGGGGAGGAAGTTGGGAGATGGTTACACACTCCAGATCTATATAAACCAGTCCTTCTTGAGGCCAATGGTAGGAGGTTCAGAACATGTTTATGCTGTTGGATTGTTGAGCCAAAATCCATTGTTATGCAGGGAAGTTATTGAGGAGCGCACCTTTGCGGGCCATTTCTGGGAGCCTCGTTCATTCAATTTGGGTGCCATCAATTTTGATGGGTTCATGAGATCTGGTAGAACATGACCAAATCATTGTTGTAACCTTTTGGCATATCATGATGTACTTGTAAATATTCGAATAGAAATAAGAAAATCCCACTGAGACAAGGCCCAGAGACGTAGGCGAGATTGTCGAACTTCGTTATCACATTGGTGTTATGGTTTGTTGTTGTTTATTTCTTATTTTAGATCTGCATATGTGTATATGGATGTTATGATTCTTCTATAATCCTTCCTCATTCTTTAATCTTCCTAAATGGTTAATCAATACATGATTAATAACTCAACCATAGTCGTGTAAAAGATCTTTTCAGATTAAGTGGTATCAGAGCTAGTTGACGTTTGGAAATTGAGTTTGCATGTTTACTAGGGAAGAGCACATCTCAAGTGGGAAAATGGCATCTACAGGAGGACTTTCTCAAGATGAGAAGGAATTCATAAATTCATTGTTTTCCATGTCCGAGATGGTGAAAGTGTTGTATGAAGACTACTTGGAACGAACGAGAACGGTTCAAGTGAAAGCTTCAAATAACAACAAAGGAAAAGAAGGATTGAAGGAAGTGCCTTCTACATCCGTTTCAGAAAATAACTCTAAGGTATGCAGTGAAGATCATTCATCAAATTATCCCTATTCCCGTCAAGATGGTTTTGGTGCATTTGAGAAACATACAAGAGGTGTAGGTTTGAAATTGCTAACCAAGATGGGTTATGAAGAAGGAAAGGGCCTTGGAATTGAGGGCCAAGGTATCGTTAACCCTATTGAGGTTGTGGAAAGGCCTCAATATTTATGATTGGGATATGGCAAAGTGGAGCTTGGAGCATCCTCCAAGATGGGTTCCAAAACTTCAGAAGCAAGTAAGGCTTCAAATGACCAGTTTAAGTCATTGCAGGAACACTTCATGAAAGGTGATGGCGTATCACTCCTTGATTGTGGTAGTGAATGCAAGTCGTCTCCAAAGAAAAGTGAAGATCATCATGGAAGGTATAATGGTCATTTTTTTACCAATTCTCCTTTTGATTATAATAAGCATAATCAAGTAATTTGGAACTTGTGGAATATTTATCCATGTACTTATTGTCATTCACCCAAGCATTGTGTTGTCAAGTGTTGGAAGAGACAAACTTTGTACAGGAAACCTATGTCGACCAGGAAGGAAACATGACATAAAGACTCAACTCCACAATGGAAGAAAGAGAAGGGTAAATAGGTATGGATGCCAAAAACTCGTTGCACTTTTTGCAACAAGGGTGGACATCAAAATACTATTTGTTGGAAGCTTAATCCAGAGCTTCATCCAAGGAAGGAAAAAATGATTGTGCATGTACTCATGAAGGAAGGAGAATTAACAGTGAAGCAAGAGGAACATCGTGAAGGAAAGAAACCAACCACTTCCAAATCTATATAAAGTTGGGAGATGGTTACCAACTCCAAATCTATATAAATATGGCCTTCTTGAGGCCAATGGGAGGAGGTTCAGAATAGGTTTATGCTGTTGGATTGTTGAGCCAAAAGCCATTGTTATGCAGGGAAGCTATTGAGCAGCTCACCTTTGTGTGTCATTTCTGGGAGCCTTGTTCATTTGATTTGGGTGTCGTCAATTTTGATGGGTTCATGAGATCTGGTAGAACACGACCATCTCATTGTTGTAAGCTTTTGGCACTATCATGATGTACTTGTAAAGATTCGAATAGAAATAAGCAAAGCCCACTGAGACAAGGCCCAGAGACGTAGGCGAGATTGCCGAACTTCGTTATCACATTGGTGTTATGGTTTGTTGTTGTTTATTTCTTATCTCAAATCTGCATGTGTATATAGATGTTATGATTCTTATATAATCCTTCCTCTTTATTTAAGCTTCCTAAATGGTTAATCAATACATGCTTAATAACTCAACCATAGTCATGTAAAAGATCTTTTCAGATCATTCCATGACAGTTAGAGTTATCTTAATGCATATAGGACCAAAAGTTTGATGAAACCTTGGTGAAACAAACTCTTACCAACAGATTGAGGATGAGTTTGAATTCTCTTAGACATTTTCATTAAACTCTTTAACAGATAAAAAGGTAAGCTCAAAGGAAGATCACCACTTACATGCATTAACATGCATACATGATAACAATAAATAATTGAAAATCCGCCTTCACCAATAATGTACCTCAGAATTGTTGTCAAAACGTTAATCCATTCTACCCTTAACCATTTCAGTGGAATACCCTGGCTCCAATCTAGGTCATGGTGTTCTGGATCTATACACTGGTTAGCTAGATCAACATGAAACTTGTCTTTTTTCCACCATCTTTGTCCATATAATGATAGTTTACATGTCGTGACAATGGAATGCTCAATAACTCTTATCAGCGCATTACCAATCATTGTCTCATACCCATGGAAGTTTTGAGTAAACAACATGGAAATATTTTCATGTTGACCCTAAAATAAAGGAAAAAACTCATACCATCCTGCATTTTTAAATTTTTGCATCAATTCAGAATAGGCTTCCAACAATTCTACCCCTTTTGGCTCTAATCGAGTAACATGTCCACCTTTCTTGGGAGCCATTACACTAGTTTTGATTTTTGTTAAACTGCACGCTCTAGGGTTATGCTTTCTAAGAACTTTTGAAATGTTGAATGATATGAAAGAGTTTCTTTACCTACAAAACATAGTTAATCCACTACAAAGATACCACAAACATTAATATAATTTTCTATGAAGAAGAGATAAAAAAAAATTAAAAAAATTAAAACATGGTTAAGTTCCCGAAATCTTTTAAGCTCTTGAGATTCGGAAGCAGGTGGTTGACAGTAAAAACCTCACCATAGTCACCACCATAACAATAAAGAATATTAATAACAATTGATCACGTGACCATCCCTGCATCTTCGCCATGTTACTTTGACTAAGGCCATAAATGTGCAACGTTATAACGAACAGCCAACGCTTTAAAATTCTAATCTCTAAAGCCGACAAGAAGTTGCAGGCCTATGTATACTAAGGAAGGAATCTGTTTGAGGGATATAGTTTTTTCACTCCTACCTCGTCACTCAATTCTTGAACCAAAGAAATAAAAATCCAATTCAACACAGACATGGAAAAAAAAATGATTCTCTAAATTAAATAAAACCCAGAAAGCAGATGATTCTCCTCCTCCTCCTAGACTGTCATCCTCCTATTATCTCCTCTCTATATTCACAGCATGGACCCTCACTTCGAGGTGAAATTGCCAGAGCTACATGATACAACTCATTACAACGAAAATCAAGAAGTTGTAGTAGTTGCGCAGTTCAGGGAATAAAAATCGGGCCAGACTGCTAAGCAACATTGAATGTAGTAGGTGGTATATATACCATTAGATATTTCTCAGCATATATATCAAGATCATCCAAGGGTATATGCACCATTGAATGCTATGCAACAGGCTGGTTATTGCTCATCATAAAAATAATGTTGGAAGAACTTGCAGCATGTCAATCCGCATTGTATGGGAGTCTAAATATTTTAATTTTTTTTAATTTTTTCTGTTGTTTAAAATTTGACCAAAAATGTAAGGTTGTTCATAAAGTTCAATCCATTTATGTATTAAAATGTTTAAACTTGTCCTAAAAATATAGTGTTCTAAAAGAAATGTAGCTTGCTAATTTAGATTCCACATTGTTTACACATTATTAATTTAATGTCATTTACATAAATTGAAAAAGGTGGGGAGGATAGTAATCATTCCTCCCAACCATCTAAACTAAACCCAATCCACAAATTCATTTGTTATTATCCTATACAAATAATCATAATTGCATGGAAGTTTTTTTGGGAGCTTGGGAACTTGTTTCTTAAATAGAGAGTTTTAAATTAAATTATATTTTTGGTATTGATAAGTACCATTGATGTTATTAAATTAAAATGCAAATGTTTTTATTTTATTATTACAAATACATAATTTATTACAAATATTTTTATTATATTTATTCAAAATATAACTATAAAACAAAGATTAAACTACAAGTAAATATTATTTCAAAAATTATTTAAATAAAAATTTTGTTGTTGCTATCAATCAACCATATCATTGATTTTTATTGTATTTTCATATTACAAGAGTAGTATTATTTATTTATTTTCCAATGAGAAAAAGAATAATACTTCAACTTTACAAAGATATTTGAAGTTTGAAGTTTATATATGTAAAGTTTATTTTTAAAAAGATGTTAAAATTTTACATATATATTTTGTTTCTCATTTTCATACGGAATCTTTATGGATATTAAAATTTCATATTGTGTTAATTAATTTATAATAGTTAAAATTTAATATACAAATATGATCGTATGTGTTAGATAAGAGGTTTAGTTTGAATGATTGAACGTTTCAAGCTTTTATATAAATGTAAACAAACTCATATAAAAAAACAAAAAAGAAAATAGACACAATAACAGTTTAACATTTAAATGAACATATTTTAATATAGTTTAACATGTAAATTACAGAGTGGTTAGATTGGACAGGACAAAGAGATGAGAACCAAAAAAAATGGCAATAGCTTTGGATAAAAAGATTATTTTATTGGTTTTTTTTGGGTGCTTTTTTTTTAATGTAGTTTGATTAAAATTTGGTTGGAATTTTTTTTATGTAAAATTGTAATTTTAATAATGATAAATTGTAATTTTGGATTAGTTCATACACTCTAAACTTACTTAAATATTTAAAATTACAAAGTTTTCTTTTATGTAGTTTGATTAAAATTTGGTTGGAATTTTTATATAAAATTGCAATTTTAATAATGATAAATTGTAATTTTGGATTAGTTGACTCTAAACTTATTCAAATATTTAAAATTACAATTTTAGTAATGTAAATTTACATTTTAACAATCTTTCATCCACAAAATTCCATTAAAATGATTTGAGTGACCATATCAAAAGTCAAAACAAACACTAAAAGGATGAAAAATTAGTTAATCAATTAATGTATTTGAACATTAAATAAAACGGTTTGAGGACAAATAAATAAGCCAATCTAAACAAAACGGAAGCTAGTCTAATAGACTAGCTTTTTAGACAAAAAAATGGTCTTGAATTCGGCTAGATTTTCAGGGGTAGTTTGAGTTTTGTATGGATCAAAATTCCATATTCCAGGTTTAGCTCCATTTTAAGCCAATCCAGATGCTCAGAAAATCTATCAAATCTCTGGATTGACCAGAAATTTAAAATCGCATAGCAAGAGGACCAGGGGATGCAATCGGAATGCAGACTAGGGGATGCAATCATAATGCTTCTTTCACCACTGCACGGAGATAAGGGAGATTGTCAATGTCACATTCTTTTACAATTCTGTTGTGTCCCACCACCTTGTCCAACTCGTTTTGAACTAGTTTCATTTTCTTAGGGTTGCATATGAGTTCTGCCAGTGTCCACTCCATTATTCTTGTGGTGGTTTCAGTTCCTGCTCCAAATATATCCTGTAACAATCTCTGCGAAATAAGTGAAAGGCTAAACTGTGTAATTGTACGAAAAAAATAAGGTAAATTTTACAATGATATACTTGTTAGAAATTAATTAAACAACCACAGAAGTAGGTGATAGAGATAAGCATGCAGTAAATGCATGACTGACTGCACCGACTCCAGGAAGTTCCTGGAAGAACCAGAAACGTCTGGAAGAAGCAATTCTAGCCATTGATCCGGAAATTAATCAACGGTGGAGCTCATTGCACCACGTTATAAATACCCATGAGTGTAATGCAATAGACAAGTTGTTTTTTGTGTTCTTCGTGTCTATGTCTGTGTGAGTTCTCTGATATGGTATCAGAGTCATGAGGGTCGTGTGAGTTAGAGAGGGCAGAGTTGTGAGGTCCCAGAAAGCCATGAGGGCCATGTGAGCCGGAGAGGGCAGAGTTGTGAGGTCCCAGAAAGCTGTGAGGGTCGTGTGAGCTAGAGAGGGTAGAGCTGTGAGGTCCAAAAAAAAAGGGTTGTGAGGAATTCTTGCTATCGATTAGTTTCCTGTGCAAAAGTGCTCTCCTCCTGTACAAAAGAGTCTCGAGTGCCCTGTGAACAGAGAGGGCGTGAGTGCTGTGAAAATAGTGAGGCGTGAGAGCCGTGAGCACTTTGAGATGTGCTAATCTCTGAAAGGGAGTTGTGACTGCTGATTTGAGATTATTTTCTGTCTGCCGTAAACGTGAAGGAGGTTCGTCGTCAATCTGCGAGGAGATTATTTGTTGCTCTTTGTATGTTGTGAACATGAAGGAGGTTCAAAGGCTGCTTGAGAGGGTCGCCAATCTGCCTGGAAGAGATTACTTGTTGCTCCCTATCCGTTGTGAGGGCGAGTCGTGGACTCTTGGGGATATTGGAGTCAGGGCATTCAATTTTTTTTAAGAGGCCGTGAAGGTATACACTGGTAAATTTCAGTAAAAAAGAATTTTTTACATATTTTCCTTTGGCTAGTAAATTTCAGTAAAAAGGAATCTTTTTGCCCTTTTATGGGTGGATGTTGGACGATTTGATGAGAGAATTTTTTTTAATGGTTGAATGTTGGAAGATTTGGTGAAAGAGGATTTTGTGTTGTGTAAAGACTAACATAAATCATAACTTAAAGATAATAATGTGGAAAGGCCTCATGGTGTGAAAAAAAAATATTTGAACTGAGGTTAAATGGTGGTGTGTGATAATGTGATGATAAGGTGTTTATTGGTAATATGATTATATGTTTTTCATGGTGAATTTATATATTACATTATAAAAAGGTGAAGTTATATATTGTTATTTGGGCTATCTAGAATTTGAAGCATCAATTGTTACAAAGTTTTTGTTTTTTGGGGTTTTAGAGTATTGGGTATTACTAGCCATTTTAGTGCTTAAAAAAAAAAAATGGCAAATATCATGGTAGATTCATATATACATGAATAAAATAAGTTAGATGGGAGAAATTATGTCAATTGGAAGTTTAAGTTGCAAACGTTGATGGAAGAATACAATGTTTGGTCGATTGCATGTGGAGACGAAGCAAAACTAGTAGCCCTGACAACCTTAGTTCAGGATTGGGAGTGACAAGAGACTAAAGGGAAGGTGCTCTTGAGGATGTCCTTCAAAGACAATATCATCTCACACATTAGGGAATGAAAAACATTCCATGAAACTTGGGAGACACTTTAAGGTTTGTATGAGACGACGAACACAAATCCTGTATTATTTTTGAAGAGTAAGCTTCTTTCAATTAAGATGGAGGAGAATGAAAATATCAATAACTTTCTTTCTAGAATCAAAGATTTGAAAGATAAGCTAGGAGATATTGGTGAAAAGATTTCTAGTACTGACCTAGTCACTGTCACATTAAATGGCATGTTAGATGAATATCAAATGTTCATTACTGGTCTTGCAGCTAGGGAAAAGGCCCCTACTTTTGATGAATTGACAGGAATTCTTCTGTAAGAGGAGGAGCGCAGAAAGAATCTCAATGGCAGATTTCATAATTCAGATCTGGCATTGGTGGCGAAAGGGAAACAACCCTACAAAATAAATCCATGGAGGAGAAATAAATAAGGCAGACCACATACAAAACCAGATAATGGCAGGGCACCACCAAGCACAAACGCAAATGTGAAGAAGAATGAAGGATGCTACTACTGTGGTAAGTTTGGACATTATGCTGAAGATTGTAGGAGGAGGAATCTTAATGAGTCCAAATATAACAAGCATTCGGGAAATTTTGTTGATAAAGGTGCGAGAGTATGTGATGATTTCAAAAATCTCAAGTTGTTTGTTTATGATGCTTCTTTATCAGCAGACACTGATGATGTTAATGCCTTGTTTATTGATTCTGGTGCTTCAATTCATATGTCATGTAATAAGAATTGGTTTGATACATATCATGAAAACATTATTGATGTTCATAAGATCTATTTAGGAGATGATAGGTCACATGAAATTAAAGGGTATGGAGATGTATCTGTGACTTTACCTACTGGTGAGGCGAAACAAATCCATAATGTAATGTATGTTCCAAGCATAAAGAAGAATTTAATTTCGATATCAACCATTGCATATCAAGATCTAAAAGTAGAATTTGTTAAGTCACAATGTGTGGTGAAAGATATACAAGATCACTACAAAATCATTGCAAGAGGATCAAGAGTTGGAGGACTATATAAGATTGATGTTACAAGGAGGGATCATCAAGCGTTGGCATCCACAACTATGTCAATGGAAGAGTTATGGCATCAAATATATGGACACCTAAACCATAATGATCTTATGATGCTTCAGAAGAAAGAAATGGTAGAAGGTCTTCCAATGTTTAAAAGTGAACATGTTGAATGTGAAGGATGTGCATTAGGAAAACAACATAGAGAAGAGTTTCATATACATATAGATAAAAGAAGGCGAGAAATTCTTGAACTAGTGCATACTGATGTTTGTGGACCCATGCAAACTAGATCTCTTGGAGGAGCATATTATTTCCTTATCTTTATTGATGATAGAACTAGATACACTTGGGTCTTTTTTATGAGAAAGAAAAGTGATGTCTTTGAATACTTTAAAGAATTCAAGAATATGGTTGAAAAGAAAACAGGAAGGAGCATCAAGATTCTCAGGTCAGATCAAGGAGGGGAGTATACATAAGGGGCATTCATCAAGTATTGCAAAAATAATGGGATTCAACAGCAGTTTACAGTGCCACATACTCAACAAAATAGAGTAGCAGAAAGGAAAAATAGAACCTTGGTTGAATGTGCTCGTAGTATGATAAAAGGTAAAATCTTTCTAATGGTTTTTGGGTTGAAGCAATTAGTATTGTTGTATATCTAAAGAATAGGAGTCCTACAAAAATTTTAGAGCACAAAAAACCTTTTGAATATTTTTATGGATATAAACCAGAAGTGAGTCACTTGAGAATATTTGGCAGTAAAGCATTTGCTCACATTCTAAAAGAAGACAAAAGAAAGCTTGATGCAAAGGCAATCAAATGCATATTTATTGGTTATTGTACAGATTATAAAGCCTATAAGATGTTTGATCCTAACAATCATAAGGTGTTTGCAAGTAGAGATGTGTTGTTTCATGAAAATGCAGATGAATTATGAAAAACATATGATTATGATGTGTGGAATCTACCTAAAGAAAATGAGGAAAATGCTAAATAAGAAGAAGAAGAAGTCTAAGGAGAAGCTCCAAGCATTGTAGATTCTACAAGTAGCCAGAGCACGCATAGAAGAGGTGAAGGAACTCCACAAAGAAGTGAAGAACTAAGGAGGACAACAAGACAATCTAAGACCCTGGTCAGGTATAGAGACTATGCCTTAATAACTCAAGCTATGAATGTGGTAGAACCTTTAAATTATGAGCAAGCTAAAGACCACAAAGAATGGATGGATTCCATGAAGGAAGAATATGACTCTATAATTAAAAATGAAACATGGGAATTGACGGAATTGCCTGAGAACAAAACCCTCATAGGATCAAAATGGTTGTTCAAATATAAATTTAATGTTGATGGTAGTATAGACAAATACAAAGCTAGATCAGTTGCCAAAGGTTATTCACAGAAAGAAGGGATAGATTATGAAGACACTTTTTCTCCTGTAGAAAAAATGAATACTATTAGATTAATGATTGCATTGGCTACTAAGTATAATTGGAAGTTGCATTAGTTAGATGTCAAGTCAACATTTTTGAATGGAGAATTAAAAGAAGAGGTTTATCTTGTTCAACCAGAGGGGTTTGTAAAGAAAGGAAAAGAACATCTTGTATGCAAGTTGAAGAAAGCTTTATATGGACTTAAACAAGCACCTAGGTCTTGGTATGAGAAAATTGATACATTTTTCTTTCAACAAGGCTTTATAAAAAGTAAAAGTGATCCAAACTTGTATATCAAGAAAGATAGGAATGGTCAAATTGCTTTGATTTCTCTATATGTGGATGATCTTATCATAACAAGAAGTGCTACTGGGATGATTGAAGAGATCAAAATAAAGTTTTCACAATAGTTTGAAATGAAGGATCTTCGACATTTACATTATTGTTTAGGTCTTGAGGTATGGAGAGAAAATGGTAAGACCTTAATCACACAAAGCAGATATACAAAGGAGGTACTCAAGAGGTTTAATATGAACACATGTAAACCAATATCTACTCTATTAGAACAAAATGTTAATCTTAACAATAATTATGACTCAAAAGAAGTGGATGGTACTATGTATCGAGAATTGGTGGGAAGTCTAAATTATCTCACCACAACCAAGCCAGACATTGCATATTCAGTTAGCATTCTTAGCCAATTTATGGCTAGCCTCATGAGAATCACTGGAAAGCTGCAAAGAGAGTCCTCCGATATTTGAAAGGGACTATTGATTTTGGTATTGAGTATACTAATGATTTTGATGTTGAGTTGACAGGTTTCTCATACTTTGATTAGGCAGGAGATCCAGATGACATGAAGTCTACTACAGGATATGCATTCAGTATTGGATCAGGGATCATGTATTGGATCAGTAAGAAACAACCAACTGTTTCTTTGTCATCCACTGAAGCTGAGTACAAAGCATTATGCATTGCCACCTGTGAAGCAATTTGGCTAAGGAGGATACTTGAAGATGTTGGAGAAAAGCAAAAAGTACCAACAATCATCCAATGTGACAACCAAAGTTCCATCAAACTGGAAAACAACCCAGTGTATCATGCTAGGTCAAAGCATATTGAGAAACACTATCATTTTGTAAGAGAAAAAATACAGTCAAATGAAATTGATGTATTGTATTGCAACACAAATGATAATGCTGTAGATATATTTACAAAGCCTCTTGGGAAGGCTAAGTTTGTAATATGTAGAGATAAGATAGGTGTTGTAAAGGTTGCTTAATTAAGGGGGAGTGTTAGAAATTAATTAAACAACCACATAAGTAGGTGATAGAGATAAGTGTGTAGTAAATGCACGACTGACTGCACCGACTCCAGGAAGTTCCTGGAAGAACCAGAAACGTCCGGAAGAAGTAATTCTAGCCATTGATCTGGAAATTAATCAATGGTGGAGATCATCCCACCATTGTATAAATACCCATGAGTGTAATGCAATAGACAAGTTGTTTTATGTGTTCTTCGTGTCTATGTCTGTGTGAGTTCTCTGATAATCCTGTAAGAAAAAACCAAAAAACCAAATGTATTAATTTTTAATTGCTTCTCTGTAAAAATAAGTAAAAAGCCAAAGTTTGTAATTGCATCGAGAGAAATTAGTTAAAATTTACAATCATTTTGTAAAATTAAAAATGTGTAATATTTTGTTTGAAGTTAACCTATCCAGTTCAGTATATTAAGAAATACTTTGTCTTATCCTGTAACAACTTTTTCATAAATTTTGCTTAACGGTGGGAGAGATATTTGGAAACCCATTCTTTCTTTTCATTCTTTGTTCAAGGGAGAGGAATATAGAGGGGTTGTTTAATCGTTTTAAGAAATGTTTTTTTTTTTTGGTTAAAATCTACATAAATTTACACTAAATTACTATTTTTTGTTGTTCAAAATTTATTTGTGAATGTAGAAATGGATTCAACATGCTAAAACATCTTTGGGATGCTTGGATTCTACAAAAATAACCATTCAAATATGAGGATCTAACAATTTCTAGCTAGGTCAAAATCCCTGAAAAATATAGCCGGAAAAAAATAATTTGGTAGAACATTTAGACGACAAGTAGAAATTTCAATACAAATTATGTATTGTCTGGATTCTCCCGATCTAACAATTATATGCCACTGTTAAATACATAATCGCTTCTACAAATATTCTTGTGGAATTTAAAACACGATCGCCAATTGCAATATCAAGAAGAAAGAACAATCACACATAACACAGATGTTTTACTGAGAAAGCATAAAGCTAAAAACCTCACTATCATATATTATGTATATCATGGATCATGAAACAATCTCATACAAAACTCTAATCCAAGAGATCTCAGTACAATACAATCGTCTCACACTGTCATACAAAAATCAACAAATACATGTGCCAATTCTTTGCCTCCAGACAACCTGCCTCCTCTGCGCAAATCCCTGCAAATGAAAACCCTCCAAATGAATTTGAATTCCTCTTGACTAGGATGCGCATTTCTCATGGGCACATCCACTATGTGTGTGATTGCATGAGTGCACTTCACTCAAATCACAACTGATAGCCAAACTGTCCCTTTCACTTGTTATCACAACTGGGTCTCCACTGGATCTGACTTGCATGTAGTTAACAGTACAACTGAGCTTCATTGATTGATTATTAATTAATCATTGATCTTCAGTTGCATGTGAGTTCATTGATTGTGAATTAATTAATAATTAATTCTCTGAACTCTCACTAGTGTAAGTTCAATTACAACTAGTACAACTGAGTTTAACTCACTTAACTGAGTTAAACTACTTCACAATTCACATAAATACACTTATAACTTTGTTACAACTTCGAGTCACTTAGTTACAACTAATTCGACTTCCATGTCCCACCAGTCAACCTTTGAACTCAAATTTCCTATAGCTAACTGATTTGTCATTTTAGTTAACTATTTCAAGTAATTGTGAGATAATAGATTAATATTTATTGTTCAATTTATTTAAGGGGAAAATAAATTAGACACACATTTCTTGTTGACTTTTCAACACTCCCTCTCAACATGAAAGGGATTGTCCTTCACCCCAATCCTATCTCTATGGTATTCGAATTTTCTCCTGGTGAGTGCCTTCGTCAGAATGTCTGCATCCTGATCTTCCGTAGGAATGTACTGAAGCAACATGATCTTCCGTTGCACACTCTAAGATGATGATACCGGATATCTATATGCTTATATCTATCATGAAACATAGGATTAATGGATATTTTAATGCAACTCTGATTATCACAATGAATCACTGTCGGATCTAAATAAGAACCAAACAAGCCAACCAAGATCTTTCTCATCCAGATAGCCTCACATGCAGCTTGACTCCCTGCCATGTATTTTGCTTCCACTGATCCAAGTGCCACAGATCTCTGTTTCCTGTTGTACCAAGAAACAACTATAGATCCGATACTAAAGATCCCCCCTGATGTTCTGTTTCTGTCCGTTGGGCTGCCCGCCCAATCTGCATCTGTGAAGCCATGCAAATTCACCTCATCCGTTTGTCTGTACCATAAGCCATACTCAAATGTGCCCCTCGAGTATCTTAGGACATGATTATCCGCCTTCCAAAAGATCTTGGTAGGCTTAACCATTGCTTGACTCAGCTGGTTAATTGCATAGCAAATGTCCGGTCTCGTGTTCACTAGATACATTAGAGAACCCACTAACTGTCGAATAGGTAGTAACATCCACTACCTCTCCAAAAGTAGCATCCTCTTTCCTCCAGTTTCTTGGAAGAGGAGTATCCATGGGTTTGTAGCCCTCCATGTGAAACTTACCCAGTATCTCCCTTGCATACTTGCCTTGAGACACAAAAATTTCACCATCTCATTGCCATATTTCTAATCCAAGGAAATAATAAAGGAGGCCCATATCCTTCATCTTGAACTCCTTTGCAAGGTCCTCCTTGCATGAGTGTATCAACTGCTCATCACCACTCAGTATTAAATCATCAAGATAAAGAACAATGATTAAAATCTTACCCTCCACCACAATTCAGTATAGGTTTGAATCCGCTTCACTTTTGGTTAAGCCCAGTCCAGTGAAATAGATGTCTAACCGAGTGTACCAAGCATAGGGTGCTTTCTTCAGCCCATACAACGCTCTCTTGAGTCTGAACACATGTGAATCCCTGTCAAAGGTCTAAAAACCTTTTGGTTGCTCAATGTACACTTCTTCCTCAATGATCCCATTCAGAAACACAGTTTTTTCATCCATCTGATGAATGCGCCAGCCCATCTACGCTGAGAGTGAAATGATGGATCTTATGGAAGAGTACCTTGCGACAGGTGCAAAGGTCTCATCATAATCTATCCCCTCGATCTGTGAGAAGACCCGGGCCACAAACCTGGCCTTGTATTTCTCCACACTCCCATCAACATCTTGCTTTACCTTGTAGATCCATCTTGAAACTATCACTAATTTGTCGACCGGTCTTGGGACAATTTCCCATGCACTATTTTTGACAATGGAGTCATACTCCTCCACCATAGCATCAACCCATGTGGGATCCTGCACTGCTTCCTGAAAGGAAGATGGTTCAGTCACAATACATTTTCTCATGAGAGCCATGTATCTAGTAAATCAATCATGAGACTGTCTCTGTCTGCGCTGTGAAGTAGGGGCTCCTACATTTTGTGCAACATCTAGTCTCAATCTATCAGCTTCTATGGTGCGCTTTATTCCATTTCTGATGGATGGCTCTACTTGAGTGGTTTCCTCCACTCCATGAACCTCCTCATGTGGCTAATCCACATCTTGAGACTCATCTTTGGGAACCAACAGTTCCTCCTCTACATGCAATTCTAGCTCCCTCTCAAGCGACCACTGCATGGATTTCCCCTCATTGAATGTTATATCCCGTCGCATAACATTCATATTACTGTTAGGAAAATACACACGATAATTATGGGGTGTTTCTGTGTACCCCACAAATATCCCAACTTCAGCAGTCGGTTCCAGCTTCTTCCTGGCATCCTTGGTCACATGCACATAAATAGATGAGCCAAAAATCTTAAAATGAGAAACATCAGGTTTCTTACCAGTGAAAGCTTCTTCAGGTGTACTCATGCCAAGTACTCTATGAGGACAACAGTTTTGCACACAAACCGTAGTGGTTCATGCTTCCTCCCACAAATGCATTGGTAGGCCCTGATCATGCAACATCGCTCGTGTTGCACCCATGATCGTTCTATTCTTCTTTTCCACGACCCCATTTTGTTGTGGGTTATGAGGCGCTATGAGTTCTCTTCGAATTCCTTCTTTGCTGCAGAAGTCTTTGAATTTGTTAGAGATGTATTCTCCACCATTATCACTCCTTAGATCTTTCACTTGCTTCCCTGACTCTCTCTCCACCAATGCTTTAAACTCACAGAACTTTGATAATGTTTGATCCTTCTTCTACATGAAGAAGATCCATCATTTACGAGAAAAGTCATCAACAAAAATAACATAATACTTATTTTTTGTTGTTGAAGCAATCGAGAATGGTCCACACACGTCTGTGTGAATTCTCTCCAGGATCACCGAAGCATGGTTCTCCTTTTCATGAAAGGTGGAATTTACATACTCCCCCATGGCACAACCCTTGCACTGATCTAATTGAGCAAGTGTTCCCATTGGAAGTCTAGTAGATATTTGTTGCATGATTTTCAAGGCTCCATGATGAAGATGGCCCAATCACCTATGCCATAATTCGCCCTCATCTCGGCTCACCACTTTTTCTGCCTTGCCTATCATGGCAGCGCAACCATCTACCTCCAACATGTAGAGATTCTTAACTCAAATCCCTATCCTCTTGACTTGAATCGTTGTTTTATGTCGCAGAAAATGTTTTCCACCACTGAAAACAACGTCATAGCCTCTGTCCTCCAACATTGCAACTAAGACCAGGCTTTTCTTCAGACCTGGAAGAAGCATAACATTTTTCAATTGAAATGGTTTACCTGACTCCCTCTGAAAAGTAATGGTACCAATGCTAGTCGTACTATATCGTCCATTGTCGCCCATCTCTATATGCATTTTGAGATCTCTCTTCTCCAAGTCACTGAAAAACTCCTTATCTCTCGTCATGTGGAAGGAAGCGCCACTATCCAAATACCACACCGATCCCAATGCACTTGAATCCATGCATGTGAACAAAGAGAATTCAAGTTCAAATTGTGAGGCAAGGGCCTCACCAAATGCAGCTCCAACAACCTTCTTGTTCTTCTTCTTCTACATACAGTTAGTAGCGAGATTCGCATGTTCGTGACAGTGAAAACACTTAACTTTGGACAAATTCAACTTCTTTCCTTTAGACTCGGATTTTGAATATAATTTATTCCCCTTCCCTCTCTTTGCCTTGGAAACCAAAGTACAATCCTCTTCATCATCATGCTTTGATGAAGATCCATCTCTGGTGTTCCGCCTGAACTCCTCCTGCACTAGATCCGACCATAGTCGTTCCCAATCTGACAATTTTTCCCTTCCATTGACAGAGTCTTGATAATTGTTCCAACTGTTGGGAAGTCCTAGGAGAGACAAGATCACCAAATCATCATCAACGACTATTATTCCCACACTCCCTATCTCATCCCAACATTGGACAAACTTCATGAGATATTTTGGAATGGAGTCGCCCTTCTCCATCTTGATCTTTCTGAGTTTATCTTTGGGCGCCAATTTCCTATGGTCGTTGTTGTTTTGGAATAGATCCGTCAAAGTCTTCCACATTGCATATGGTCTGAATTTCCCATGGAGGCTTGAGACAATGTGGTCTGGTACTCCCTCCAACAAGATCCTCCTCGCCTTTGCCACTTTCTTTTTCCATGCATCAAGATTTGCAGCATCTGCAACATCTGGCTTAGGAACATCTTTGTCAATGAATTCCTTCAAGCCATTGTCTTCGAGTACTACCTCCATCCTGTCCTTCCAAGCAATATAGTTTGAGCTTCCCTCGAGTGCATACTCTAACCTCAAGCCATTGAAATCCATTTCTATCTTGAATCGGCTGTAGCACCAAGAAAGTCTTTCTGCAAATTCAAATTCTATCCAGTCACAAACTCAACTTCTGCAATCTTCTACGCTCTGATACCATGTAGAAATTTCAATACAAATTATGTATTGCCTGGATTCTCCTAATCTAACAATTATATGCCACTGTTAAATACAGAATCGCTTCTACAAATATTCTTGCGGAATTTAAAACACGATCGCCAATTGCAATATCAAGAAGAAAGATCAATCGCACATAACACATATGTTTTACCGGGAATGCATAAAGCTAAAAACCCCACTATTATATATTATGTATATCATGGATCATGAAACAATCTCATACAAAACTCTAATCCAAGAGCTCTTAGTACAATACAATCATCTCACACTATCATACAAAAATCAACAAATACATGTGCCAATTCTTTGCCTCTAGACAACCTGCCTCCTCTGCACAAATCCCTGCAAATGAAAACCCTGCAAATGAATTCAAATTCCTCTTGCCTAGGCTGTGCATTGCTCATGGGCACATCCACTGTGTGTGTGATTTCATGAGTGCACTTCACTCAAATCACAACTGATAGCCAAACTGTCTCTTTCACCTGTTATCTCAATTGGGTCTCCACTGGATCTGACATGCATGTAGTTAACAATGGTAAATCTTCAGTTGCATGTGAGTTCACTGATTGTGAATTAATTAATAATTAATTCACTGAACTCTCACTAGTGTAAGTTCAGTTACAACTAGTACAACTGAGCTTAACTCACTTAACTGAGTTAAACTACTTCACAACTCACATAACTACACTTATAACTCTGTTACAACTTCAAGTCACTTAGTTACAACTAATTCGACTTCCATGTCCCACCAGTCAACCTTTGAACTCGAATTTCCTATAGCTAATTGATTTGTCATTTCAGTTAACTATTTCAAGTAATTATGAGATAATAGATTAATATTTTTTGTCCAATTTATTTAAGGGAAAAATAAATTAGACACACATTTCTTGTTGACTTTTCAACACTACAGCTATCTAAAAACCTACTTTTAATCACGGGAAGAGGGAAGAAATTTAAGGAAAAAATGTCTTAAGTGTGGAAGGATGGTGGGAGAGAAAGATGAGAAATTTGAAGAAAAAGATAGAGAAACTGGTAAGGTAGGTTTTTCATTTTTTTCTTTCATATGGTTAGGTAGGGATATCTAAAAAATCGACTTTTTAATCAGGGGAAGATAAGAAATTTAAGGAAACAGTGTCTTAAGTGTGGGGGGATGATGGGAGAGAAGAGAGGAGAAATTTGAAGAAAAAGATATAGAAACTTGTAAGGTAGGTTTTTCAATTTTTGCTTTCATATGGTTAGGTGGGGATATCTAAAAATTCAAAAAAGAGAAAAAACTTAAAATAAAAAAGAGTAGTCTATCTATTAGATTTATTTTATTTTATTTTTTGGGTAAATATCCCCTGAATCTGACAACCTAATTGTTGGTAAATTTGCAATTTTCATTGTTTGAATTGTAGTTTTGAATGCAGAGATGAATCCAACTCCACGAAAAACCTCTAATCCACCATAACTATGCAATCTCAACCACTGATATATGCAATTCCATCAATTTTTTCAAATTTCTAACTAGTTTCTAGGATCAAAAAACACAACCAAAAAAGATTCAAAAAGTCTAATGTTTAAACAATTTTTTTTTTTAAAGAAGTTTAATATTTAAACTAAGCCAAAAAAATAAAAAATTAAAGGAAGAATGACAATGACATAGTAGTAATTTTCTTAAGCCAAAATATGATAATGGAAAGTACTAATTTTCTAGAAGTTAAAATAATCTAAGTTTATTATTCCAATAACGAAATTGAAAATTTTGTATATATTGAAATAATGAAATTGAAAAATTTATTATATACAAAAGTGAAAACATAAAATCTAAAATTAAAAAATAAAAACTAAATCTAATATTAAAAAATAAAAATCAACTATTTATATTATAATTAAAATTTAAAAATCAACTATTTATAATAATAAAATTAAAACAAAAAAATATTAACAATAAAAAATATAACAAAATCTCATGAATAAATAAAAAATTATTTTACTATAATAATAAAAATAGAAAATTTACCAAAATAATTTTAAATATTTATAACAAAATAAATTAACCCAAATCTATTTTAATAAAAATGAAAAATTTAAAGATCAAAATAATTACATCTCAAATAAAGATCAAAATTTTAATAAAAATGAAAAATTTAAAGATCAAAATAAAGATGAAAAATTTAAAGATAAAAATAATAAATTAACCTAAATCTATTTTATGGTAATGCTACCAGGGAATCCCACCTATTGGTGGCCACCCACCTATTCCATTTGACTCCTCTTGACAATTTTTAGTTCAACACGTTCTTTTGTAATTCTTTGTAATTGTGGGTTCTACACTTCTGAGGTTGTCTGAATCCCTACACAACATCCAGGTGGAGATTGGTGGCCTCCCACCTAATCCAATTGGCTTATGTTGGAAGTTTTCATGTCAGTACATCTTTCTGTACTTCCAGATCCGTTTTGGGGCCCTAAACAGTGTTTTTTTGGCTTTCCACAGTCAAACTGTAGATGAACTAAGAGCTTGGCAACATAATGTGTAGTTCTTGAAAAGACCTTTCCAACGGGCTATCACGTGCCTAAAATGAAGACCGCATGCAAAATTTATGACCCCAAGAAGTTGAGGTACCAACTTACCCATCAGGGCTCACATAACTTTTGGCGTTTCTTCTCCTAGGGTTAGGTTTTTGGATGTCTAATGTTTTGGAATTCATTAGTAATGTTAAAAATGCCTATGAAGCTTTATTGTAATCATTCTTCTCAGACAGATTCACATAGTAGCCACATCTCTTCTTAGAGATAGCTACCACCATTCGAGCAAGTTGTTTTCGGTTCTGCAGTTTTATAGTTTCAACCTATTTTATTTATTCAATAGAATTTATTGTTCACTAGATATCTATTGTTGTTCTCTATATCTATGTGTTATTGTATTCAATCTATTATTTATTTCGTTCCGCTCATAAATCCGGATCGGTGGTATTAGAGCGGTTTGCTCTTCATTTATTTATTTTTGTGCATGTCCCCGACAAGATCTACGTACAAGAAGTTGGGAGTCGAACCATTCGAGCCTTTACAAGATCGGCTACACCGAGCCTGACAACAACCCATGGGGGATGAGAAGAAATATGATGGAGCATGAGATCCTTTTAAAATGTTTCTCGAGGAAACCCTTACGTGACAAAGGATCAAAATGATGGACAACTTTGCACAGATCCTTTGAAGACTTCCCACAGGAGACACATCTTCATCAAGAGGCCATGCAACCCCCTTCAAGGTAAAAGTAAATTTTGATATTCCATTATTTGAAGGATTGATAGATGTGGATGTTGTAGATAAATGGTTGAATCTGCTCGAAGAGTACTTTTCGGTCCACAATTTTTCCAATAGGGAAAATATTACTTTTGCACTCCTCAAGGACATCCCCCATGTTAAGGACTGGTGGGATACTTACTCTGAGCAAAGGGCCATAGAGGAATTTTCAATATTTGTGGTCTCCCCCACATGGGATTCCTTTAGGGATGCCATTAAAGAACAATACTATCCTGTTGGAAGATACGAGGACCAATACACAAGATGGACCACGCTGTGTCAGGAAAGGGACCAGACAGTACCAAATTTCACCAATATTTTCCATACCTTGTGCACCAAATTGAGTATCAAATACTCTAAGCAACATATGGTGCTCAAATACCGCATCTTCCTGCATAGATATATTCAAACAGAAATGGAGTTTATGGACATCACATCATTAGGTGCAACTTATAGATATGTTGTCAAGATCGAGCAGAAATTTAAAAAGAAGAGGTGAGAGTTTGGATTTGCAATTTCCTCACAGGAGAAGCAGTGAAAAGGTGGCCCCAACCCACAGAACAAGGGACAGAGTGAAGATGGCCACTCTCAGGACAACGACTCCAAGCCACAACACAAGAATGGTAATGAGAAGTCAAAGAAGGACACGGGAAAGTGGTGTGAATACCATAAAATCCCTTGGCACAACAACGAAGAATGTCGCTCCAAGAAGTCACTGGTGGCCGAGATGAAAGCTTCCAAGTCAGAGGAAGATTACAACTCCGAATCAAATCCAAAATAAGGGAAGAAGATTATTAATGTCGAACCCTGTGCCACTGTCGCTACCACCAAAGTCCATCCAAGCAAACCAAAAGAACCAGAGGAAGGGGAACGCCTCTTTCACTTATAGATGCGGGTAAAGGGGGCTTCTCTTCAATATTTCATTATCGATAGCGGCAATTAGAAGAACCTAATCTCAACAGAGGTCGTCAAACAACTAGACCTGTCGATGACACCGCACCCGCAACCCTACACCATCGGCTTGCTTCACCATGGAAGAGATCTCCATGTCATCCAACAGTGTTGTCTTCCCTACAACATCAAGCCCTTCAAAGATGAGGTATTGTGTGATATTTCTCCCCTTGAAGTTTGTGATATTCTTTTAGGAAAACCATATTTGTGGAAACGACATGTTGTGTATGAGTCTAGACCATGTAGTGTTATTATTACTTTCGGTAGACAATTGTACAGGATACCAAAGGTAGCGTCGCCTACTATTATTTCTTTAATCTATACTAAGAAATGCAGTAAGGTAATTTCACAGACTGAGAAGTCTTTCTTTTTTGTGATCCATGCTCACTATTAGTAGAAGGTCGCTACCACATCTGTGGCCTCTACACAAAGCCTCTCTTTGTAGCAAAAGAAAGTGGACGAGATCGTGGAAGAGTACATAGGAATCTTCTCCTCACCCACCAGGGTACCAACGCACTACCAAGTCAAGCATCCAATTGATCTAACCCTCGGTGCATCTATGCCTAATGGATCAGTCTATCATCACTAGTTGATAGAAAATGACAAAATCAAGCGTCAGATCCAAGGGCTTCTTCAAAAGGGGCACATCAGACCCAACTCTTCCCCTTGCAGAAGCTTGATTGTACTGGTGTAGAAGAAATATGGGACCTGGCAGCTCTACATTGATTACGTATCATTAAACAGAATCACAGTCAGGAACTGGTATCCAATTCCTCAAATTGATGACCTTCTTGATCAACTCAAGGGGGGAAATTTTTTCAACAAGATTGACCTAAAGCATGGCTACCACCAGGTTCCCATCGAATCAAATGATGTATGGAAGAAAATTTTCAAATCTAAATCAGGTCTCTTTGAATGGTTGGTCATGCCCTTTGGCTTAACAAATGCACCAACCACTTTCATGAGGTTGATGGATGATATATTAATATCCTTCACCAACTCTTTTATGGTGGTCTATATGGATGACATCCTCATCTTCAACATAACTTGGGAGGAGTACATGCAACATATTCAACAGGTTTTGAGCACTCTGCGGCAGCACAAACTATATTCCAACTTGGAAAAATGCTCCTTTGGCAAGAACATGGTCCAATACTTTGGCTACATTGTTGATGAGCATGGATTACATGTGGATCCAACTAAGATATAAGTCATCTATGATTAGCTAGCCCTGACCACACTAACAGATCTTCGGAGCTTCTTGGGACTTGCCAACTTCTACCAACGGTTCGTGTTGGGATTCTCCCATATTGCATGGGCCCTCGACCAAGTGACCAAGGGTGGTGGCAGGGAAAAGTTCACATGGGGGAAGGCACAACAACAATAATTTGATGATATGAAGCATCGCTTGCACTCAACTCCAGTTCTCTCCTTACCCGATCTGCAACAACCATTCAATATTGAGACTGATGCATCCGACTATGTTGTAGGCATAGTTCTCACTCAGCACGGTCATCCAGTAGCATACCATAGTGAGACACTCTCAAATACCATCTGGAAATACCCCATCTATGACAAGGAAATGTATTCCATTGTGAAAGCTTTCCGTCAATGGAAACATTACATTATGGGAAAGGAGACAATCATTCGCACTGATCACAAGCCTCTGCAGTTCATACAGACACAATGGAAGTTGCAGAACGACCGCCATAAAAAGTGGTCCACACACCTGTAGCAGTTCCATCTCAACATAAAGTATAAGACAGGGAGAAAAAATTGTGTCGTTGACTGCCTCAGTCGACCTCCCGTGGCTGCACTCACCACCATGCTCCATTCCTGTGGGCATGAGACATATGAGTGGCCCCAACTTTATTAGCGAGATACTGTCTTTTCCACCACCTATCAACTCTTGTGTACATGCACGAATGTCATTGATTTTGACATTTAGGATATATTTTTATGCCATCTGGGCCACCTCTGTGTTCTTGCAAGCGAACATGAAAAGGTGATTTGGGAGGCTCACTACAGTCGGATGGAAGGACATTTTGGCATGGAGAAACTGTGGTCGTTCTACAGAAATATTTTATTGGCCAAAACTTCGATAGGATGTCAGCAAGTATATCAGATCTTGTATTGCCTATGCCATTTCCAAACCATCCATCAAGAATCAAGGATTATACACCCCTCTTCCTACTCCCAAGAGGCCTTGAGAATCCATCTCGATGAATTACATGTTTGGTCTTCCATCCACCAAGCAAGGCAATAATTGTGTATTTGTGGTGGTTGATTTGTTTTCGAAGATGGCCATTCTCACATCCTGCAAGAAGAGCATCACAATGACATATACTTCCAAGCTCTTCTTAAAAAAAGTGTGGGTCCATTTTGGGATACCACAGACCATCATATCTGATAGGGACAACAGGTTCCTCAACACATTTTGGTCGAGTCTCTGGTCACTGTTGGACACCAAGCTCACTAAATCCACTACCTTCCACCCTCAAACCGATGGCCAAACATAGGTCTTCAATCAGATGATCGTGCTCATCTTGTGCATGTATAACTCTAAGAATTCGTGTACATGGGATGAGAGTCTTCCCTATGTTCAACACAACTACAAAAGGGATATCCATAGCTCCATCGACCATAGCCCCTTTCAGGTGGGGTTGGGATTCCAACCCTTGGGTCCCATTGATGTTGCACTACCGATTGAAACCACACAGAAATATTCTTCCCATGTTCAGTCCAAGGCCGACAAAGGAACCAGATTTATTGAGCGGATTCAACACATCCACCAACAGGTCCATGAGATTTTGCAGAAATCCAATGCTAAGTACAAGCAACGCCACAAGTATAGCACAAGGTCTGGTTCCATTTTCATAAATAACATATTATAGGGCCCCATTGAAAGCTCTTTCCACTTCACTACGGGCCTTACACTATCACCAAGGTTGTGGGTGACAATTCTTTTGAGCTCAACACTCCCCCCTTCCTTGGCTTGCACCCAGTGTTCAATGTGGACCTCCTCCGACCATATTTTCCACCATTATTGGACACCTCAAATATCGCAGAACAATTGACACCAATAGATCTCAACCCCGAATGCATGGAACATGCATCCATTGATTAAATAGTGGAAACATAGGTCAAGGGAACTCGCCAACAGAGGATCCATATTTATCGGGTTGTCAAGGTAGGGCAGCTCCTACACCAAGGAAAGTGGATCACCTGGAGACAAATTCAACATAAATTTCCTCACCTGATGGGGAAAATCAACACAATGGATACCATTGCCTCCTAAGGGAGGAGGACTGATCCAGGTGGATATTGGTGGCCACCCACCTATTCCAACTGGATCCTCTTGACAATGTTTAGTTCAACATGTTCTTCTATAATTCTTTGCAATTGTGGGTTCTACACTTCTGGGGTTGTCTGAATCCCTACACAGCTTCTAGGTGGAGATTTGTGGCTTCCCACCTAATCCAACTAGCTTATGTTGGAAGTTTTCATGTTAGTACATCTTTTTGTACTTCTAGGGTCGTTTTGGAGCCCTAAACAATGTTTTTTGGGCTTGCCATAGTCAAACTGTAGACGAAGTTAGAGTTTGACGACATAATGTGTATTTCTTAAAAATACCTTTCCAACGGGCTATCACATGCCTAAAACAATGGTCGTATGCAAAATTTACGACCCCAGGAAGTTGATGTACCAACCTACCCATCAGGGCCCGCATAAATTTTGACATTTCATCTCCTAGGGTTAGGTTTTTGGATGTCTAGGGTTTTGGAATTCATGAGTAATGTTAAAAAGGCCTTTGGAGCCTCATTGTAATCATTCTTCTTCGATGGATGCACGTAGCAGCCACATCTCTTCTCAGAGATAGCTACCACCATTTGAGCAAGTTGTTTTCAGTTATGCAGTTTTACAATTTCAACCTATTTTATTTATTCAATAGAAGTTATTGTTCACTGTATATCTGTTGTTGTTATCTGTATCTTTGTGTTATTGTATTAAGTCTATTATTCATTTTTTTCTGCTCATAAATCCGGATCATACCTCCCGCAACTACCATAATATCAACACTTCCTCCTAGCTAGGGAGGTAATTAAGGAAATGGTCTTGAGCACAAACAAACCATTCAATCGGTATCATCATCATAGCCACACAGGCTATCTCATGATCACATAGATCAACTCATGAGCAACATCATCACTGCATCAACTACATCACCTCTCGAAGACATACTCCATCTGAGTAGTCGAGCATGATGTTGAATAAGTCACTCACTCCACAAAGTGATACAAGAACCATTCTTCTAATTTGGACATATGTCCTAGAAGAATAATTGTTCCAACAGATGCTAGAATCCATGCCATGGGATACAAGGACTATTCTTCTAATCCGGACATACGTTCTAGAAGAATGACCATCCTGGACCATTTTCCCTTCGACCACTACTGTGAAATCAGGGAAAATTTTTGTCCACCAACAATATTTCAATCTAGACCATCCTCCATAGGAAGGATGTCTATCCACCGGTAATATTTCATGCCTTGACCATTCTCCGCCTTGAGAATGTTTTTCCATCAACACACTGACTATCCATCTAGCTGGCAATCATCTCCAACACTAGTGGTAGTCTCCATGGAAATCATAATAATTCCATCTACAAGAACACAACAATTTTTGTCCATAGTAGTACACAACTACTATCCAGTGGTACACAACCACACCTAGTAGCACATGGCTACTAACCAGTGACACATAGTCACAACCAGTGGAACACATCCACCACAGTAGCATAAAACTATTGTCCAGAGACATACAGTCTCCATAAAAATCACATCATCTGATATCAACCTGCATAACAATATCTTGATACAAACTGAGACATCTAGGCCATTCTTCCACTCGCATCTGTGAGATCTGGAAGAACATCTTCCCTCAAAAGGTAAAACATCAGCCATGGGCTATTTGTACTATTCTTCCCAAGCATAGAATAATAACTTTCCCTCATTTCTAAGCCTAAACCATTCACCTAATTGGGCCATTCCTTCGACACTAATCATAGTGCAACCTGGAGAGAATGAGTTTTCCCTAGGGAATTCTTGTCCATGATTGTTGAACCTGGACCATTCACCTAACTGGGCCATTCCTCCATCACTAATCACAGTGCAGTCTAGAGAGAATGAGTCTACCCTAGGGAATGACTATTGATGCAGGAGCATCGCCAGCAAGTATACGTGGCAGGACAACTCAGCGCCTGAGGACCAATTCATAACCTCGAACATGAGCCGATACTGCAGATCTTTGGCAGTTTATAGAAACAGAAAAAGGAAAGATCATGCACGTAGACAAAAATGAGCATGCATGACCTGGGAGTTTAACCCTAGTCTTGATGTAACCACAATTAGGTAGTAGTTAGTTTGTTTCTTTTGTATAAGGATAGGTTTTGTACGCCCTAAAGAGGGTTACGAGAATTATGAGCAAGTAGGAATTTCTGAACAATAGTTGTTTCTCTGATTTTAGCTGTAACCATTTTCTTGATTTTGAATGAAGATAACAGAGGAAAATTGATCCAATGTATGGTGTGAATATTGTTTACAATTTCCCTGTTGTTGTTGTTAATATTTTCAAGAATGAATGAATCTTACTACGAGTGTATGTAGCTTTGAAATGCTTGCATAAAATTTAAAATCGCTTTTCTTTGTGAGCTGGTGCAAGTTGTGCACATAGTCCGCAAGGAGTACATTGACAGGGTCTGTTTCGACTTGTAAGATCAGGAGAAATAGCATAAGATTTCCTTTGTAAGGAGTGCAAGGTGACTATTGCAAGGAGTGCATAGTCGTATGCAAGAATCCATATCTTGCATAAGAATCTGCTGCAAGGAGTGCACAGATCCAGAATTCAGTCCGCAAGGAGTGCGTCGACAGAGTCTATCTCGATTCGTAAGCTCAGGAGGAACAGTGTAAGGTTTCTCTGCAGGAAGTGTAAAGCAACTGCTGCAAGGTGTGCACAGTCGTCGCAATAACTCAAATATTGGGTAAAGATATGTTTCAAAGAGTGCACAAGTTTGGAATTCGACGAAGAGTCGAAGTGACTCCATAAAGAAGTCAAAGGATGAGAACAAAGCAATGCCAGGAAGGCAGGAAAGAATTCTTTTCAAGAATTTTTGGATCTAAGTTTGAAGAATTTCTCGAAAAAGAAGGAAGTGCTTGGGAGATCGAAATATTTGAGGAGATCAAGCTCAGGAGGGGTATCACTTTCTAAGAAGTGCGAACGAGATCCAAGAAGCGGACTCATAGGAAGGATAAAGGTTGAAGCCTTTAAATCTTTCGAAAATCTTCTAAGTTAGAAGAAAGCGTAAGCTCAAGGGAAAATATCTGGACCGTCCGACCAATGTCTAGACAACGAGGAGTGAGCTCAAAGGAAAATATCTTAGCCATCCAATCTAAGAGCAAAGAAAAAATCTCAGTCGTTCGATCTGAGAGCCAGAGAAAGGATCTTAACCGTCTGATCTGCGCGCAAAAAGGGTCGTAACTGTCCGATCAAGATAAGGTGCACTAACGATAAACCTTTGAAAGTGTACATGAGAATAGAACTTACAAAACTTTGAAATCATCGGAGCTGTCTGTTGCCAAGGAGGACATGTGGTGAGAGATCAACATTTCGCTGACTCATAGAGTGGAAAGGTCAAAGGGAAGAGCTGTAAGGATTCGTGAAGTGCGAACTCGTGAAAGGATCACAGTCGTTGATTGTTCTGAAATCATTTGGACCGTCCATCGTCAAGGACGACACATGGCGAGAGATCAACATTTCACTGACTCATGACTCAAAGAAGTCAAAGGCAGAGTTACAAGAACTCGCGAATCACGAAATTGTGATTTGATCACAGTCGTTGATCGAAGGAGGGAGCTTAACTGTAGATCTGGTCTTGTCAGGAGTTCGTAACTCGGGAAATCATAGGTAAGAGTTATGGGATCTCACGAATCGTGAAATCATGATTTGATCTGAGTCATCAGATCGAGGAGATATCTAGACCATTGATTTGTCCAGGGAGACGATTCACGAAGTACGAACTCGTGAAACGCAAAATCACGACATGCTCAAAAGATTGGCCCATGGTCATAGTGAAGGGTCACATCAATGAAGGAGAATAGAGGGGCTATCATGCGTTAGGATCCTGTCGATATTTCAGAAGTCGAGAGAGTCAGAGTGACTTGCATGCAAAGGCCTGATACATGAAGTCGCGACGCGACTTTTGATTAGGCGACTGGTCACAACCTTAGTCACATAAAGGGAGGGGCTTAACCAGGAGAGCTAGGGTCTAAATATGCTGAAGCTTAAAGGAATTAAGGAGAAAGACACGGGTTCTATATAACCCGCGCTTTAAGGGAAAGAGGGCCTGTTAACTGGATTTGAGGTTCTTGAGGGCCAAAGAGTCAATCAGACTTAGTTTTATGATCGATCCTAGACCGGGAGGTCTTGCAGTCCTTAGGAGAGAAGGGGGGTCTGTATCAAGTGGTATCAGAGCTCAGATTTTTAATTTATGTAGCAGATGGTAGATAAAGAGAATACTTTGATACCATCAAGTGGTATCAGAGATGAAATTTTCGTCTGTAGATTTCAGCGAAAGAGAAAGAGGAAAAGAGATAAAAGAGATAGTCTCATACCATCAAGAGGTATCAGAGTGGATTTTGTTTGCAAATTTCAGTTGAAGGAGATAGAAAAGATAGTCTAACTATGATGAGTAGTATCAAGAACTAGATTATGTCCGCATATTGTAGGCAAAGGTGGAAAGGAAAATAACGATAATCTATTGGCATCAAATGGTATCAAAAGCTGAAGTTCACTTGTGGACAACAGGTGAAGGAAGACAGAGTACTGATACTCTGTAAAAATGGTTTCATGGTGTGCAACAAATGGTAGATAGATAGAAGGGTCGAAGACAGAAAACATGGCTACTGAAGGCCATGAGCATGGTCAAAGAGGAGACCGCTAGAAGAAAAGTACAGAAAAAATTGATGAGGAACTCGCTGAGATAAGAGAAAGAATGGAACAACTGACATTGAAGATACATCAGGAGACAAAGACACGTTGGACATACAAATGGCCTTTGAAGAGGAAAGCAAAATGGTCTTCCCGAAGGTTGTTGGCCAAAAAAAAACAACAAGAGTTGAGGAAGTGGCTAAGGTATGCTGAAAACCTCAGTGACACAGAGGAAGAGCTGGTTTGCATCTGTGAGCCAGAAGTCAGAGAAACCCTCAGTGATGAGGAAGGGAGATCAGTTACAGGTCTCATAAATTGCTAGGAGGGCATAAGTGAACTTTCAAGTTGCCAGGTGGGAAATGGAAGGAGATTAGTGGATGATCTCATAGATTTCCAGGAGGGTAGTGATGGAAGTTCAAGTAGCCAGGTGGGAAATGAAGGGGGGTCATTGGATCTCATAGACTACTAGGTGGGCAAAGGAGGAATCCCAGAGTGCCAGGTGGGCAAGGGAGAAGAGATGAACTCAACTGAGATTTCATATCAGCAAGGAGTGTTGATAGATGAAGATTCACATGGATTTGTAGATCATGTGAATGAAGACGATGAGAATTTAAATACTCCCATCGCAGTGGAGAAGGATCAGAGGTGTGTTCTGATCATTGGGGGAATTCAAATATTCCTGCCAAATAGTACAACAGAGACTAATACAAGAGTTTCACATGAGGAGGTAGTGCAACAAGAATCCGAGAAGGAGGCCATGGGGATGAATTCTTTTAAAGCTAACTATGTCTGTGATGCAGGTGCAACAGAAGAAAGACAACCAAGAAGGTCTGTCAAAGATGAGGAGAAGGAGAAGATACTGATGTCTGCCCCAACAGAAAAATAGGAGAATTTAGATGAATTTCTCACTCAATGGGAGAGAGAGATGAAGATGTTGGGGGATTGGTTGAACAATCCGAACCCAGGGGATGGATGCCAGGAGACAGCCATGCAGATTTCAGGAGGATAACATTCAACATGATTGCTCAAAAGTTTCATCCAGGAAGATGAAAGGGAGATAATTGCAGCATTGGAGCCTGCAATAGAAGAGGAGGCAGACAACATAGATTTTGTTGAGCTATATGAGAAATTGGAATCCCTAGAGAGGAGGATAGATATGCAGAGTAGGCATATCCAACAGATCAAATTGGAAACAAGTAGAGTAGTATACTAGCCTGGGGAGAAGCTGGAAGAAGTTGGAGTTGAAACAACACAAGAGGAGATGAAAAAAGCCAATCTGTCAGAGGAAGAAGATGAGAAACAACTCAGTGATGAGACTACAGAACTAGAGTCTGCAGTAGGATGGAAATCTAAGGCCACAAGAGATGAAGGCATCAAGGGAGATCAGGTTGATCTAACCATTGACAAGGAAGAAGTGCAGCAGAGGAGACTGCAAAACAAGGACCAACCAGTTGAACAGCTAGGAGAGATGATCAAAGAAATTAGAAGTCTGATGTTGGGGTTAGCACAAGAACCTGTCAGTAGGAGGAGTATGAACATAGGAGGACCTGCCATAGTAGCAGAGAAGAAACAACAATAGCAGCAAAAGAAGAAGCAAGGAAAATGAACAGATGAACAATTCCAAGAGAAAGTATGGGAACCTGGAGGATCTCAACAACATAGCAGAGGGATCCATGAGAAAGAGCTCATGATTTGCCTATCCATGGGGTATATGATTCAAGAGGGATTGTTGTTAAAGGGAAATCAATTGTTGAAGGGATGGATTTTGTGTTGGGATTACCAAGAACACAAAGATTATGCGATCCCATATTTATGGTGGTGGATAGATTTTCAAATATGGCACACTTTATCCCATGCCAGAAGACCAGTGATGCAATACATGTTGCAAATCTATTCTTTAAGGAAGTTGTGAGACTTCACGGCCTACCCAAAAGCATTGTCTCAGAGAGACATAAAAATTATTTGTCATTTTTGGAGAACATGGTGGAAGAAGTTGGAGATAGATTTGTCCTTCAACTCAGCTTATCACCCTCAGACAAATGGACAGACTGAGGTGGTAAACAAAAGTTTGGGAAACTTATTAAGGAATTTTGATGCAAATTCCTATGAGATCGAGCTGCCAAATGATGTGGGCATATCGCCCATATTCAACGTTTCATACCTATATCCTTACAGGAAGGATGACGCAGATCGATCAACAGAGAAAGAGAAGATTCAGTGGGAGAAACAAATTACTATAGAAGTAATACCACAGATAAAAAAAGGTTGTTGATCAGAGGATTGGTAAAAAGACCAGGAGGAAGACCTATTTTGAATATATGGTCAAGTGGAAGGGACACCCAATAGAAGATGCCAGTTGGGAGAGTGAAGTTGATATCCAGAAGCATGAAAAGTCGGTGCAGGATTTCATGAATAGGAGTCCATGAAATTTTTCCCAGGGGAGTATGATGCAGGAGCATCATCAACAAGTACACGTGGCAGGACAACTCAGTGCCTGAGGACCAATTCGGTAGCTCGAATGCGAGTCGATACTGCAGATCTTTGGCAGCTTATAGAAACAGAAAAAGGAAAGATCACGCACGTAGACAAAAATGAGCACGCATGACCTAGGAGTTTAACCCTAGTCTCGATGTAACCACAATTAGGTTGCATATAGTTTGTTTCTTTTGTATAAAGAGAGGTTGTGTACACCCTAAAGAGGGTTATAAGAATTACGAGCAAGTAGGAATTTGTGAACAACAGTTGTTTCTCTGATTTTAGCTGTAACCATTTTCTTGATTTTGAATGAAGATAACAAAGGGAAATTGATCCAATGTATGGTGTGAATATTGTTTACAATTTCCCTGTTGTTTTTGTTAATTTTTTCAAGAATGAATGAATCTTGCTACGAGTGTATGTAGCTTTGAAATGATTTCATAAAATTTAAAAGCGCTTTTCTTCGTGAGACGGTGCAAGTTGTGCACACAGTCCACAAGGAGTGCGTTGATCTGAAAATAGAAGGCTGACTTGTTATGCTATGCAAGCACCCTCTACTTCAATAAAATAAACCTTACAGGACCTTGCTCCATGTGTTAAAATATGCAAGATGGTTTATGTGTTAAGTTCATGCTTCTTCTTGTCAAGGTTCATGTCTGAGGAAATGTTCTTTTAAAAGGTTAAATATGTGCTATAAAAAAATACACAGCAATGTAAAGTGCAGCAAATAACACAGCAAACTCACAACAAAAACAAGATGATAAAGGAGTTCACCCCTCTGGGCTACGTCTCCTTGAGCCTCCTTCAATGGACTTGGCTCTTTGGGATTAGTTTGTCAAATGTTCTTTTACAAGCTACTGCTCAACTCCAATGGATTTACTGATTGTACCATTGGGTTCAAAATACATAAAAACCCCAAAATTGACTATTAGAACTCTGAAAATGGATCTTGTCTCATCCAGTAATGACCTCTTCTACATGTGGCCTCCAAGCTTCCCTGAGCTTCTCTGTGGCAAAAACACCTGTAAAAGTCCTCCAATGGATCTGAAACCTATCCCAATGTGTTCAGAGCATAATAATCAGTCAAAATGACTATTCAGTCTCAGAAAATAGATCTGTACTCATCTGAGCAATGCTTCAAACAATGAGGGCTTCAAGCTTCCTGGAGCTTCCTCAAACTTCAATGGTTAAAAACTTGCAAAAGAAGTCTTCAAATGCCTGTGAAAGTGGTTCCAATGGACTCAGAACGTCCAAAAACCCCTAGCTGGGCTTTTTCGGCACCTCATTTGGCCAAAAACTCCAAAAGTTAGGCCTCCTGCCATTTTTCCCCTCTTCAAGCTCTGTCACTGGTTTGCCATTTTGCACCTGTGTGTGAAATAACTTAGCTTCTGCGTTTTTCTGTGCCTAAACTCAGCACACGCGCGCCTTCCGAAAATTGATGCTAAATTGTCGCACCGTTAGCGAAACTAAAGCCCCCCGAGAACGGAGGTATTGGGCGCATGGGGCCATGTGGCCAAGTTCCTCGCGCAAATTTAGGCACCCGTTTGCAAGTTTAACCAAGGGCTTGACAAGTGTCGGGCGCACATGTTAACCGTTTGACAATACAAACCAAAACTAAACCCAAAACGCGTGCATATGTGGTCATGTGGTATCACAATGGAACCACGGGCCATTTCTAAACCCCCGCGCCATTTCACCAAGCGTTTGGTCGTATGTGCACATAATAGGACCTTGTGTATACGTTTGGAACCCTGCGCACACATTTAAACAAGTATAAACTGTGGTTTATAAAACCCTACGCGATTGGTTCCATTAAATGGTCATATGCCAATTGGTAAATCCACGGGTTAAACCATAACACAATCCCGCGTGTAATTAATCGTGGCATATAATGGTTACATATAACAAACAATGTGACCGGGTTAACCGCTACACGCTCCAGCCATGGCATTGGTCATATGGCATACCATATGACCGCGGGTCATATTTTAAACACCCCCGTGCGTGCGCATATAAATGTATGGTCACATATAATCCATGGAACCGGGGTCCAAATGAAATTCACTCCCGCGCGCGCGCCTCCGTTGACAAAGGTCGTATGGTATCCAATGTAACCATGCGCTGGGGCTAAGCCCTAGCCCGACCCCCGCACCATTTACCATTGTTTACAATTTAAATAATTTAAAACATGTATGCATGGTAAGAAACACCATGCGGCGCATTGGTAAGGTGATATTGGTTAAGGCTTTGTAAAGTAGGGGGAGGTCCGGGGGTCGAACCCCTTGACCTCCATGAAATTTTAAACCAACACACAACCAACAAATGGGGTGCCATGTGGCAGCCCTTGATTGGGCTACGTGGCACCCTAACATTCGCTTAAATCATGCCACGTGTCACCATAATACTCGCCCAAAGTCAACCAATCGAAGATTGCCATGTCACCTGCCACGTCGACTGTACGGTCGCCACGTCACCTGTACGGCCTATGTCCAGTTAGCAGGTACGGACTGCCCAGTCAGCATCAAATTTTTCCCTGTTTGCCTTGGCGAACAGATCGCGATAACTTCTCCATACGGACTCCGTTTGCGAAAGTAAATATACCGCTGGAATCAGGAAGACGAGACGGACGCAATGGCATTGTTTTCGTCGCAATCCGAGCACTTTGAAATTTGAGCAAATTTTTGACCCCTGGTCCAGATTTTGATCATGCGTTGACATGGGTTGTTTGGACTCGTAAAGCTAAAGAGAAATAGCATAATATTTACTTTGCAAGGAGTGCAAGGTGACTGCTGGAAGGAGTGCACTGTCGTTCGCAAGAATTCAGATCTTGCGTAAGAATCTGCGGCAAGGAGTGCACAGATCTAGACTTCAGTCCGGAAGGAGTGCGTCGACAGAGTATGTCTTTATTAGTAAGCTCAGGAGGAACAATGTAAGGTTTCTCTGCAGGAAGTGCAAAGCGATTGCCGCAAGGTGTGCACAATCGTCGTAAGAACTCAAATATTGGGTAAAGATCTTTTGCAAAGAGTGCACAGGTCTGGAATTCGGTGAAGAGTCAAAGTGAATCCATAAATAAGTCGAAGGATGAGAACAGAGGAATGCCAGGAAGGCGAGAAGAATTATTTTCAAGAATCTTTGGATCTAAGTTTGATGAATTTCCCAGAAAAGTAGGAAGTGCTTGGGAGATCGAAATATTTGAGGATATCAAGCTCAGGAGGGGTATCACTTTCCAAGAATTGCGAACGATACCTAAGAAGCAGACTGACAGGAAGGATAAAGGTTGAAGCCTTTAAATCTTTCTAAATTCTTCTAAGTTAGAAGAAATCGTAAGCTGAAGGGAAAAGATCTGGACCGTCCGACCAACGTCCAGACAACGAGGAGTGAGAACAAAGGAAAATATCTCAACCGTCCGATCTAAGAACAAAGCAAAGATCTCAATCGTTCGATCTGAGAGCTAGAGAAAGGATCTTAGCCATTCGATCTACGTGCAAAAAGGGTTGTAGTCGTCCGATCAAGGTAAGGTGCACTAGCAATAAACCTTTGAAAGTGTACAGGAGAATCGAACTTACAAAACTCTGAAATCATTGGAGCTGTTCATTGTCAAGGAGGACATGTGGCGAGAGATAATCATTTCGCTGACTCCTAGAGTGGAAAGGTTAAAGGGAAGAGCCGTGAGGATTCATGAAGTGTGAAATCGCGAAAGGATCACAGTCGTTGATCATTCCAAAATCATTGGGACCGTCCATCATCAAGTACACGTGGCGAGAGATCATCATTTCTCTGATTCATGACTCAAAGAAGTCAAAGGCAAAGTTACAAGAACTCGCGAATCATGAAATCACGATTTGATCACAGCCGCTGATCGAAGGAGGGAGTTGAACCATAGATATGGTCTTTTTGGGAGTTTTTAACTCGAGAAATCAAAGGTAATAGTTTTGGGAGCTTGCGAATTGCGAAATCGTGATTTGATCTGAGCTGTCAGATCGAGGAGAGATCGGACCGTTGATTTTTCCAGGGAGACGATTCGCGAAGTGCGAACTCGTGAAACATGAAATAACGACGTGCTTGAAATATTGGCCCACGGTCATAGTGAAGGGTCACATTGGTGAAGGAGAATAGAGGGGCTAGCATGCGCTAGGCTCCTGTCGGGATTTCAGAAGTCGGGAGAGTCGGAGTGGCTTGCATGCAAAGGCCCGATACGCGAATTCGCGATGCACCTTTCGATTAGGAGATTGGTCATAGACTTAGTCACATAAAGGGAGGGGATTAACTAGGAGAGCTAGCGTCTAAATATGCTGAATCTTAAAGGCGTTAAGGAGAAAGCCACAATTTCTATACAACCTGCGCTTTAAGGGAAAGAGGGCAAGTTAAGTGGATTTGAGGTTCTTGAGGGCCAAAGAGTCAATTAGAGTCAGTTTCTTGATCGATCCTAGACAGGGAGGTCACGCAGTCCTTAGGAGAGAAGGGGGGTTTGCATCAACTATCTGGACCATTTCCTATGGAAATGACTGTCCTACACCAACCTCCAAAATGGACCATTCTTTGAAACTGCTCACAACTGTGAACTTCTAAAGAATGACTGCCCAATGAGGCAGACCATTCTACTTGACCACTACTCTGAACGACTACCAAGAAGAATGATTGTCCTAGACCATTCCCCCACATTGGCCACAAGGGGAATCACTGTTTACGGTACATCAACAATCTATTGGACCATTTTCATTACGAAAATGGCTGTCCAATCTGTTATCACATGAAATTGTCAGAGTCCTGTGGGTTTGTGGTTTCTACCTAAGTCTTTAGTTTTTCCTTGTCTCTATCCTTTTCGTAGGCCGAGTCTTGAAATTTTCTCCCCTTCAGCCAACAAAATTAGTTTCTATTTTCCCTTATTCGTTTGTGTGCCCTGGTCTCCCTGTTTTCTTAGCTCTCAACCAGTCGTCCAAATCCTTGATCATACAGGTCGCATCCATGAACACAAAGTGCAATTTCTTAAACAGTCTGTTTCGATATTGAAGCATAAGCAAAAGGCAATTTTAATATTTCAGCGACGAAGATTCCGGGAACAATCCATATTAGCCGGTCATATATGTTCTAGAGTGAAAACTTGTGTGAAGTATAGCACCAGAACAAAAGGCCCCAAAGTGAATACGAGTTGTTGATGTTAAAGGGGACAGGTGGTAGTTGATCCAAGCCTTCGGGGAAATGAGCTTCGAGAGATATGAAATGAGAAGTTCTTAGAAATCCCGAAGGGCCGAATCCTAAAGTCCCAGAGACCTGAAGTGGATATCGGTCGTCCAAATACAGAATGCCATGCGTCATCAGATCATCAGCTCCGAAGGTTTTTCTTAGAGGGAAATGTGGTTTGATAATTAAAATTCTTGAAGGTTGATTCACGAAGCAGATCTCAACCGTTGATTCGAAGAGGGAATATCTGATCCATCGATCTAAAGCACCAGATCTGGGTCATTGATCATGAAGCCTCATCTCATATAACAAGATCAACGACCATGCTCCTTTGCGGGGTGGAAAGGTGTGCACGTTTTAAAATATCAAGGGCGGGCCGCAATCAGAACCATGGTTTTTGGAAAGGGAGGCGTGGTGGTTCATGGTGAATTGCGGGGACAAAAGAGATTTTCTTACAAACCACTCTTGGTCATGCTCGCAATTGCGCAATTGCATAGGGTCATGGACCTGGGTCACATTGAAGATGAAGTGATGGAGAGGAGGTGTGCCAAAGACCGAAAGCATCCGTAATGGTCACAGAAGAAGATCTGTTTGACCTCGAGACGTCGGGATTGACTCGAAAAATTTGTATGGCATCACCTGGAAACATTCATGAGTGTCAGGTCATGTCTTGATCCCAATGAAGGTAGTTATTGAAGATTGGGGCCGGTAGTTGAGACCTCATCTCACCCAATAAATGGAAAGTGTTGCAAAGAGTATCTATGAAGGCACGCTGACGATCTGAAGCTTCCTTATGGGCATTTTTTCCTGTAAAAAACATAGATGCGCTTGGCTTGTGTCTGACATCAGAAAACATGCACAATCTAAAAGTGTTAGGATATTTAGACACTTAGGAGTTAGTTAAGATCTACTTGGTCTAATATGTCATTAGGTAAAAGTGTGTTTCTTTAGTATGCATTAGTATGCATTTGTAGTTAGGCAATCTGACGGTCACGATATGTTCTCGACATAGAGTGATCCGACGGTTCATACTCTCCTCGATCTTAACGTCCATTGATCCGTGGCTTAACACCCGATTGGTCCATGATCTCTATTTAAAGAGAATGGAGGGTCATTTTCCGATGATCGATTGTGAGAAACTCTCTTGTAAAATCTCTTTGTAATCTTTTTCTTTGCATTAATAAACTGCTCCAAGTGGCCGCGTTGGTTGGGGCCATGGATGTTTCCCCGTAGGGGTTTTACCACGTGAAAACATCGGTGTGTTGATCTTTGATATGGTTATGTGAGTGGTTACTGAAGGTGTTCACCCTCTGTTGGAATACCTGTGTTGTCGAACATGGTATCAAAGCTTGTTTGAAGACCCGCTCCTATTGTAGATCGAGATCGTGAAGCCGAGTTGCCTCATCTCCATTTTCTGGAATTTCTGTACATTTATGGGCTAAAAGGACTATTCCATTGCGTCCGTAGCACGATTTTCATTCAGGAACACTTTTCGTTTCACTCGAAAATGTTTTCGTTTGCCCAAGATACAACCATTACAGTCAGAATCCGGAGGTATAAAGTCTGAATACGCATTTTTAAATTTTTGCAAAGTTTTGATTTTATTTCGGTTTGTTTTTTTTTCCGGGCTGCTACTCTTTTAGATTTGCGTATGCTCTTTTCCCCGCACCTTGTGCGATCTCGGAAAATCAGAAACATATAGGAAAAGGTGCATCTTTCGGGTAAGCTAATCGAGATCTAACCCTTGTTGTCATCGAGAAGCGAAATTTTTTTTCTTGTGTGAAAAGAGTTTT
>ML780703.1:873785-929040 GCA_009831015.1 Picea engelmannii | reverse complement strand
ATAGGATATTTAGACACTTAGGAGTTAGTTAAGATCTACTTGGTCTAATATGTCATTAGGTAAAAGTGTGTTTCTTTAGTATGCATTAGTATGCATTTGTAGTTAGGCAATCCGATGGTCACGATATGTTTCCGACATAGAGTGATCCGACGGTTCATACTCTCCTTGATCTTAACGACCATTGATCCATGGCTTAACACCCAATTGGTCCATGATCTCTATTTAAAGAGCATGGAGGGTCATTTTCCGATGATTGATTGTGAGAAACTCTCTTGTAAAATCTCTCTGTAATCTTTTTCTTTGCATTAATAAACTGCTCCAAGTGGTCGCGTTGGCTGGGGCTGTGGATGTTTCCCTGTAGGGGTTTTACCACGTGAAAACATCGGTGTGTTGATCTTTGATCTGGTTATGTGAGTGGTTACTGAAGGTGTTTGCCCTCTGTTGGAATACCTGTGTTGTCGAACAGAAAGATCAGGCACCGACTGAAGGCTTTGAAGGCGATGGTCCGATCACACTCCTGGTGGTTGAAACATTTCTAGGTATTTATAGACAATTTTGATATTTTGTTAAGGTCGAATGGTTGAGCTAGGATTGTGACTATTCTAATATTTTTATGAAGAACATTGGTTCTCTGGTTATGTGTTTTTTTGGGGGGGCGCTTGGTTAATGTAAGTCAACTTTCTTGCTCCATATTATTTGCCTCTGATACTGAGAGAGTTCATGATTGACTGATTCACATGGATTTTTATGATGGTATTATGATGGATATTATATTATAGTGTTGTTGTAATTTATTTCAGTTTCTTTGAGATTTGAATTCAAGAGGATCTTGCGTTTAAGTTTTTCCTTCTTAAGCTGCTGGAAGACCTGATGTCCACAACAAACCTCTACAGTATCCTCACCAATGTATTCCCTCTATTCACCCTTACTCCAACTTACTGACTGAAGTTGGTTCGAGACCTCAATTGCTTATGCATGCTAGTCTAGATTTTTGAGTTAGAGTGTTATTATCATTGAGTCCTGTCCATTTGATCACCTAAAACTCATTTACATTTACTGTATAAACTGATGGGTACTGGGCTTACCTTCTATGCAATATGAGGGTGACTTCTAGTGCTAACATTTCTGTCGTTGTTGCTGAGGAACGAATTGAAAACTTTTCCTTGGGATAGAAAGCCAAAGAAGCTCTGATTCTAAAGGTGCATAAGATATCAATACCATTGAAGATTGCAACTTGCACCTGGCGACTCCACTATTTCAACTCCATTGTTTCAGTTCTGGCTCCTAAAGGTAGACACACGAGGTCCACTCCACTGCTGCCTCTAGCAACATCTGAAGCTGACCCAGAGGAAATTATCAGAAAGGGAAAGACCACTCAAAAATGTACCTCCACTGTTGTACCAAGTTTTTTTGATAATTTGCATAATCCTTCTTTACAAACTCCAGTAACTATTTCTAATTCTCCTATTATACAAACTGTTGGAGTTTCAAGAAATTTAAATGTTGTGAGTTTTCTTGCCGATTTCTCCCCTCCTATTCTTATTTGGAAGGAGAGAGCTTTGACACCCCTTTCTCCCCTGAAGTTGTGAAGTGGAAGGAGAGAGATTTGACCTTAGCATACTTTCCTACTCTAGACTTTACTACTACTCCTCCTATTAGAGTTGTTGCAGTTACAGAAGGGGAAACCTCTTTTAACTCTATCCCCTCAAATTTATCTCCTAACGCTCAACCTTTTCCCTTTTCTCCCAGAGGCATAGCCCCAGTCTCACATGTCTGAACTCCATCTCCTCCTGGTTCTCCTCCAGTTCACGTCCAAATGGCAGGTGTTAATCCTCCTAGGAGCAAGATGGCTAAGATATTGGATGCTAGATACGCCCCTCTAGTTTTACCTCAGCCTATGAATGCTCTCCAAGCCACATAATACCTTAAGTACATGCCTCAGTTCACAGGGGAGGGAGACGTGACTGCATAAGAGCACGTTGCATTCTTTTATAGATTTGCAGAGATTCAGGTCATCGAAAATGAAGATGTGTGGATGAGAGTTTTTGTACAGAGCCTTGATGGTGATGCCAGGGACTGGTTTAAGGACTTGCCTCCTAGATATATTGATGATATTGTTGCTCTGGATTATTCATTCTTAATACACGGGGGGAATACAAAATATCTCCTTTATTATATTATAGAATTGGGGGCACTTAAGAGAGAAGAGGGGGAATCTATTTCATACTTATCGAAGAGATTTAATAAGATGTATACAAATATTCCCACTGAAATTAAACCTATAGAAACCTCTGCCAAGATGACTTATGCTAATGCTTTTGACCCCGATTTTTTCCTCATGTTGAGAGAAAGAAGAGATACCTCCTTGGCTCATATGCAAGATGCAGCCCATGAAGTAGAATCCAATATATTGGTAGCTGCCAAAATTAGGAGTAAATCTGATAGAGATAGAGGCAAAGGTAGGTCTAAAACTACAACTTCTAGTTCCTCTACTGCCCCCCCCTCAAACGGATGAAGTGACCAAGCTACTAAAATCACTTTTTGCTAGAATGAAAAAGATCGAATTAGAAGGAAAGCAACGCTATAGGAATTCCAAAAATACTGAGAATAGGGGTTGTTTCAAAAGACCAACTAATTCCCTCAGATCATCCAAAGCGATCAGAGAAACATGGACATATATGATCAGAAAATCCAAACTCCTCTCCAAAATAACCTCGTTACTACTGAAAATGAAGAGGAAGAAGATATCGATCCTGAGATCCATTTCCTTAGAGATACCTCTTCATCACCTCATTTAACTCAGTATGCATATGAATAGGCCCTCATAAGTAGTCAAATGAATGAGCCGAGCAAAGGAGAAAATACCATCAAAAATCCAAATAGATATAACCTCAGATCCAAGAAGAAATAAGCAAAGCCTAACATTCCTGAGCGGCCTGCTAGAGCTGAGAAACCTGCTAAACATATGGCAAACAACAACAAAGAGAGGAAAGAACACAGTCCCCCACCAGTGGTCAAAAGTCCTATCCTAGAGGTGAAGGAGATTCTGAAGCCTCCCTCCTCTTATATCTTTGAGCAAGAGATTCAAAATATTAGGATCCCTGTGCCTATCTCAGATTTAGTCAAGCATGAGGATTTCAAAAGGTGCCTATCAAAAATTTTCTAGCCCGAACCTGCAACTCACTCCACAGACTGGGTTAACCTCCAAGATGAAAATCCAATTGTCATGTTAGGGCCTTTGATAGAGGATAGAGATGACTCCTCCCCCCCCTTCTACACATCATTGAACATCCATGATAAGGTGTTGCATAACTTCTTGATGGATTCAGGGGCATCTCACAATCTTATGCCTAATATTTTCATGGAAGAGCTCGGGTTGGAGGTTACAAAAATATATCACGATCTGTATTCTTTTGACTCCAGAAAGGTGAAATGCCTTGGGGTTATCAAAGACCTATCTGTGTCCCTGTTCCAGCTACCAATGAAGAGCGTAGTCATGGATATCATAGTGGATGATGTTCCCCCTAAATTCAGGATGCTCTTGTCTAGATATTGGATAAAGAGACTGGGGGGAACCTTGCATATGGACCTTTCATATGCCACCATTCCTGTGTTCGAGGGTGAAAAAAGGAGACTCTACAGGGAAGGGTAGCTCATGTACATAATCAGTGATGAAGCAAACCCCTCCAACCATCCTATTTTTTCTTTCGACACTAATTTGGGATCCATCATATTGCAACTGACTGATACTCTTGAACCTCCTCTTGAAATCAGAAAACAATCCATTGATTTTTGTGCAATCCCTCCTCCAAATACCCCTGTTTGGAATATGTTCTTTGATGGAGCCTCTTCTAAGGAAGGTGCTGGTGTTGGAGTAGTCTTTGTTTCACCCTGTCAAGAGACCATACCCTTTTCCTACAAGTTAGAATTTGAAGCTACCAACAATGTGGCAGAGTATGAAGCTCTTGTTTTAGGTTTGAGGCCTACAAAGGACATGGGGATAAACGAGCTATCAATATTTAGAGATACAAAGCTAATTGTTCATCAGATGAAAAATATTTATCAAGCTAAGCACCCTAGGCTTAGGACTTACAGGAATGAGGTATGGGACCTAATTGACAATTTCTTCTTATCTTTCAACATTTCATTTATTCCAAGAAGGGAGAATACCATGGATGATTCTTTGGATATTTCGGCAAGCCATTTGAAAATCCCATTGCCACCTAGACTCAAGTATGATATAGAGGTGAAATATAGACCCTCTATACATGACAATATCAAGCATTGGAAGGTATCTGAGGATTATCTTGAGATGATAAATTTTCCTGAGTTTGTCGATGAGTTCTCTGGATTACACATTGATCAGGATCTTGATTCCAAAAGTAACCCTCACGTTGATGTATTTTTAAATAAAATTGCTAATCACCATATTGTTTAGCTGCCTAGCAACCACATTCCAAAGGGACTAGTTCCTTTAGAAAGATTGTTTGATAGGAACAATGTGGCAGTAAAGTTTAAAGGCTCAACTGATGATGTTGATGTATTTGAGTGTAATATTGGTATAGAGAAGGACCCAAAATTTGTCAAATTGTCAAGCAGCCTGTCAAGAGAACAAAGAGTTGAATATGCTGAGTTGTTAAAAGAATTTGATGATGTATTTTCTTGGACATATGAATACCTCAGAACATATGAAACAAGTATCATCAAGCATAAGATCCCACTGAAGGAGGAAGCCAAACCATTTAGGTAGAAATTGAGACAAATAAATCCTATGCTACTACCTATTATGGAGAAAGAGGTAAAAAATATTTTGGATGCCCATATTATCATTCCTTTGAGATTTTATAAGTGGGTGGCCAACTTGGTCCCAGTGAGAAAGAAGAATGGAGAAATCTGACTTTGTGTTGATTTACGAAATTTGAACAGAAGCTTTAAGAAAGATAATTACCCCTTGCCCAAGATGGAACACATATTATAGAGGGTGACTGGTGCATCGAGGATGTATATGATTGATGGATTTTCTATCTACAATCAAGTTTTTGTCTTACCTGAAGACAGAGAGAAGACAACCTTCACCACTCCTTGGGGTACATTCATGTATGCTAAGATGCCCTTTGGATTGATGAATGCAGGAGAAACCTTTCAACGAGCCATGGACATAACTTTTATTGGAGAGAAGGACAAGTTTGTAGCTATTTATTTGTATGAAATAACAATGTTCTCACAATCTAATAAATAACATTATGATCATTTGAAAAGAGTCTTCTTGAAATGTAGAATATTTGGCCTCTCTCTAAATCCCAAAAAATCATTATTTGCCATGAAAGAAGGGAAATTATTGGGGCACATTGTGTCAGTTGAGGGAGTAAGGACTGATTCAAGCAGGGTGGAGGCTATACAAACTTTGCCAGTCCCTAGATCCAAGAAATAAGTTCAGTATTTCTTGGGGAAAATTAATTTTCTGAGAAGGCTTGTTTCAAATTTTTCTGAGTTGGTGAAGTTTATCACAGCCATGTTGAGGAAAGGAAATGAAATCAAATGGACTTTTGAATCTCGTAACTCTTTAGGAAAAATAAATAATGCCTTGAATGAAGTGTTGATATTTTGATAGTTGCGGGAGGTATTTACCTCCATGTGTAAACCTAACGATAATAGAATATTCTGGGAAGCAAGAAGAAAACCTAATGCGTTGGATAATAACCCTAGAAGACAAGTTGCCTCAAGAAGATAATTTGTATTAGGTTATTAGCCTCCAAGAGAAGGAGTCAGCCAGAAGAAATATTATATACTGATTAAATAGGTACCCAGAATGAGAAGTCGGCCCAGGTAGTTAGCCATAATTAGTATAAATAAAGGAGGCTAGTCTTCATTCTGGCAGGCATTCTCAAAATTGTAGAGCTCACTTGTGCGCACTGTAGTTGCTTAGTTTTGTGCGCAAGTTTGGAGGAGAGTTGTTGTTTCACCTGCTGCAGCTAGCAGATTACGTTTTAGCTTGGACTATCTCTTGGTTATGGTTTGGACTATGTGATCAGCTCTTTTTTGGTGCGCTATCCTTGGGGAAAGGTGCACTACCCTTTGTTTGGCTATCTAGCCTAGGGTTTGCTTCCAGAGTGATTCTCTGTCAAGGTTAAGGTGCTCAGAGGGTGGCTTTGTCCAATGGTTGGGTGACAATAGTGATATTTTCGATGGTAAAAATGAGAAAATCCATTATATTATAATAGGTTATGGGCCCACACCTCCTGCATTCAGTCTAACCACTGGAAGGTAGCATAGCCATAAGGATATTAAGCTCATTGAATATCCGCCGCTAGAGTTTCTAGCAGGAGCAGTCACCAAAACACTGTCGTTAGGGTTGCTAGCAGGTGCAGTTGCAAAAACCCTAACCCTCTCATTGAGGCACCTTAAGTGAAGGGATTGACCTAATTTCTGGATAGACTAGTGTTCCCTAGCCTAGGGCATCTCTTGGTACCTTCAGCAAGCCAAGACGTCAAGTATGAGTTTTTGGTCAAATCTAGGGTTGACCAAGTAAAAAAAACCATGACTTACTCTATGAAGTCAGAAAACAAGTTAGATGGAGCCTCTAACTTCAGAGTGTGGAAGATAAGGATTGACCTCATCCTTTCCAAGAATAAAGTGTTGGATACCGTGAAAGGAAAGATCGTGGAACTAGAGTTTGAAGAAGGAAAAGAGAAGGAACCGTAGAACATTATAGTTATGGAGAAGTTCAAAGATGGTGATATCAATGCCATGAGTATCATAATGGACTCTATAAAATACCACTTGATACCCTACATCTCCCATCTTGACTCATCAAAGAATATGTACGATTCCCTAACAAACCTCATCTCAGTAAGAAACATTGGACAAGAAATGAGTTTGAAGAATGAGCTCCATGACATGAAGATGAATGATGATGACAACATAACATCATACTTTGTGAAAATCTCTCAGTTAAGAGATCAACTACAAGCTATTGAAGAGATCATTTCAGAGAAGGAATTGGTAAACATAGTACTTAATGGTCTTCCCAAGACATGGGATGCATTTGCTGCAAGCATGAATACAAGGAAGGAGTATCCTACATTTGAAGAACTTTGGACTTGTTGTGCTCAAGAAGAATCAAGGATTAGTGCAAAAGAGAAACCTCAAAATAAGTATGACAATCAAGCCTTCACAACAAGATTCAAGAATTCCAGGAACAAAAGGAAGTTTGGAAGGAAGCCAAATCAAAAGAAGGATATGTCAGAAATACAATCTTCAACTGTCGAAAATATGGTCACTACAAGAGTCATTGTCCCGAGCTAAAGAAAAAGAAGGAGACACATGAAGCATCACTTTCCAAAGAAAGGAATTCCTCAAGGAAAACCAAGCAGGATAAAGCAAACTTCTTCCTCTAAAGACAAGGTGACATCTTGTTTTCATAGTCTCTGTACATATCTTGTATATCTATCTCTTAGAAGATAATATGCTCTAAGAAGAACTATACCTAAGGAAGAAAAACAAGATAAGGATTGCTATCAGTATGACTACAAGTCAGACAAAACTCATGAAAGGATGAATTACATGAAACAAATCATGTGGAAGTTATTACATAAGTAACAAGTTGCAAGATAAGTCGAAATCAACAATCAAGAAGAAATTGGAGTAAGACTTATGACACCTTAATGATGCAAACGAAAGCATGGACTCTGTTAGATGGAGAGATATGATTATATAAAGAAGAGCATGCATTCATACATGAAGCAAGGATTAGGAGGGAGCTAATCCTATGATCCATTGAAGATGATTAAGTATATATCCATGGTAGCAACCATGAAAAGAAGTATGTGTTCAGTTCAACCTCAGAAGAAGTCTTCTTCGAAGAAAAGCCTCAAAGTATCCCTGGTTGTCCATCCACATCCGTGATCCTATGATGAAAGAAAGAAGTGGAATCTTTAGGGCATGGAATCTATAAACTCCATGGAACCAAGAGATAAATAAAAACACGAGGAAGAACATGGAGATTCCAAGAGAGAAAGAAAAGACAGAACAACTAGTCATTGTATCAAGAATCACAAGACTACCAACCTGATATGAACTCACTAAAAGAAATCAAGTAGAGGAACTGAAAGTTGTGATGAATAACAATGTATGGAAGACTTATGAATGAAAGCATGGCGAGATCCAGAACTAAGAGGTTCTCCCAGATGGAGGGAGAATACTATGATGATTGTTTGTTCCAGTAAACCAGATATACCTCTACATGAGTCATTATATCATCCAAAATATCCATGGGTTGGAGTTTACATGTAGAGCAACATCAAGGCTTTGAGGTATACCAGAAAGAGACCCTTGTATGCATATGGAAGAAGACAACTTGGTGGAGAACCTCCAATGCACAAAAAAAGTGTGGTGAAGACTTCCTATAATAGAGCTAATGTATCATAATGGTTATTCAGAAACTCGGGATGATGGTTTGCTAATCCATGACAAAGATCTCATGATGATAGAAGAAGTGCCACTTGATATGTTCCAGTTTGACCCTTGCCACGATGTTATGAGATAGTAGGAAACAAAGAGGAATCCAACAATACTATACTTTATTGATCAGATCTATATGAAGCCTTCAGAGAAAACAAGTGTTCCAGAAAGACCGAAGTACATTTGAGATCAAGCATTACATTATCCATGATGAAGTCCAGAAAGGAGAAAGTGGTTCTCCAATATATATCTCTACAGATGAGTAGATAAGCAGACATTTTGGTAAAGCTCTTGTCCAAGATGAAAGAGTTTGCGTACTCAAGTTGGAGCTCATGGAGATGACTTCCTTATTGAAAAAGGAAGTGATGACTCCTGGGTTGGGAGGGAGCACTGATGTGTTATTGATTTATGGACAATCATTTTTCAGTTTGAAAAATGGTCCAGGATGAGCAGTTCATTTCCATTTCGGAGAGTGGTTTGAGATTTCTGACGGACAAGAATTTTTTGAGTTCGGAAAATGGTCTAGATCGAATGGTAATGTTTTTAATGAAAATGGTTCAGTGGATTGTTGATGTACCATAGACAAAGATTTCCCATTATGGTTAACATGGGGAATGTTCTAGGGAAGTCTCTCTTCTTGAGGGTTACTGAAGAAGATTGGCCCGCCTCGTCGGACAGTCATTCTTTCAAAGCTCACAGTTGTGATCAGTTTTGAAGAATGGTCCATTTTGTAGGTTGGTGCGAGACAATCATTTCCTTTGGAAATGGTCCGGATAGTCATTCCTTAGGGTAGATTCATTCTCTCCAGGTTTCATTTTTTTTAGTGCCGGAGGAATAGCCCAGGGTGGGGAATGGTTCAGGTTCAACAATCAGGGACATGCATTCCTTAGGGTAGACTCATTCTCTCTAGGTTTCACTTTGTTTAGTGCTGGAGGAATGGCCTAGGGTGGGGAATGGTCCAGGCTCAGAAAATCGGGACAATTATTCTTCCTTGCTTGAGAAGAATAGCCCAGATAGCTCATCATTGATGTTTTACCTTTTGAGGGAAGATGCTCTTCTGATATCTCACAGATGTGAGTGGAAGAATTCCCCAGATGATTCAGTTTATATCATAACAATGTTTTTTGTGTAGGTTGATATCAGATGATTCTTATGGAGACTGTATGTCTCTAGATAGTAGATGTATACTACTACGGTGGATGTGTTCCACTAATTGTGACTATACGTCACTGATCAAGTATCTGTGTGCTACTTGGTGTGGTAGTGTACCACAGGGTTGTAGTTATGTACTACTATGGATAGACACAGTTGTGTTCTATTGAATGATATTGTTCCTATTGTCTTGAAGACTATCAACAATGTTGGAAATGATTATTAGCTAGATGGATGATCAACGGACAAAGATTTCCCAGACGAAAAATGATCCAAGACATTTATTCTTCTAGGACATATGTCCGGATTAGAATAATGGTTCTTGTGTCACTCTATGGAGTGAGTGACTTATCCAGCATCATGTTTGATTACTCAGATGGAGTATGGTTTCGAGAGATGATGCAGTTGATGATATTGATAGTGATGATGGTGCTCATGACCTAATCTTGAGATAGTCTGTACGAATGTGATGATGCTATTGATTCAATGGTATGTTTGTGCTCAATACCATTGTCTTCAATACCTCCCTAGCTAGGAGGGAGTGTTGATATTGTGATAGCTGTGGGAGGTATTTACCTCCATGTGTAAACCTGACGAGACTAGAATATTTTGGGAAGCAAGAAGAAACCCTAATGAGTTGGCTAATAACCCTAGAAGACAAGTTGGCTCAAGAGGATAATTGTATTAGGTTATTAGCCTCCAAGAGAAGAATTCGGCCAAAAGAAATATTATATACTGAGTAAATAGGTACCCAGAATGAGAAGTCGTCCCAGGCAGTTAGACAGAATTAGTATAAATATAGGAGGCTAGTATTCATTCTGGCAGGCATTATCAGAGTTGTAGAGCTCACTTGTGTGCACTGCAGTTGCCCAGTTTTGTGTGCAAGTTTGGAGGAGAGATGTTGCAGCTGCTGCAACTAGAAGATTGCATTTTGGCTTGGACTATCTCTTGGTTATGTTTTGGACTATCTGATTAGCTCTTGTTTGGTGCGTTATCCTAGGGTAAATGTGTGCTACCCTTTTTTTGGCTATCTAGCCTAGGGTTTTCTTCCAGAGTGATTCTCTGTCAAGGTTAAGGTGCTTGGAGGGTGGCTTCGGCCTATGGTTGGGTGACAATAGTGATATTGTCGATGGTAAAATGAGCACATCCATTATATTCTAACATTAAGCACCTGTGTTGATTAGTCCTAACTACTCCAAGGAGTTTCTGATTTTCTCTTTTTCTTTATTTGACATAGTAGCAACTTTTTTATTGCAGAAAAATGCCAAAGGGTTAGAGCATCCCATTTCCTTTTTTAGTAGGGCACTGAGAGATACTGAAATAAAGTATGACATCATGGAAAAGCAAGCCTATGCTTTGGTTAAAGCTCTCAAATATTTCAGAGTTTATGTGCTACTTTCAAAATTCATTGCATATGCCCCTTCAACCTTTGTGAAGGAGATCTTCATTCAGCCTGACATAGATGGAAGAAGGAGAAAGTGGATTGCCAAAATCCTTGAATTTGATCTTGAAATAAAGCCTACCAAATTGGTTAAAGGTCAAGGTTTAGCTAGATTACTGGATGAATCTAATTATAAAGCCTTGGGAGTTAATTTCATCAACAATTGTTCATAGAATCAACAAGATGAGTTCTCTGATGAAGATCCTAAAGTCACACCCTTGTTGGAAGGATGCACTTGGTACAAATAAATTATATTTTTCCTACAGAAGTTACAACCTCCTGATGGAATGGGAAAGAGAAAGGTAAGAGATTTGAAGCTCAAATCAATTAAATATTGTCTAATTGATCAAGTTTTATATTGGAAAGATCCTTTAGGAGTGCTTTTGAGATGTCTAGACCCACAGGAAGCCCAAAAGATTATGTTTGATTTTCATGACAGTTTATGTGGGGGGCACCACTTCTGGAGAACCACAGCCTAAGATTCTCAGGGATTGGTATTTTTGGCCTAGTCTCTTCACTGATGTTTGTGAAAATATCAGGTCTTGTGTCAATTGTCAGAAATTCTCTGGAAAGCAACAACTCAAGTATTTTCCATTAAATCATGTGGTAGCTTCAAGACCCTTTTAGCAGTGGGGCCTAGATTTTATTTGGGAAATTCATCCTGCTTCAAGTGGTAAGAATAGGTGGATCTTGACTGCCACATACTACTTTACTAAGTGGATAGAGGCCATCCCCACAAGAAATTATTCCCACAAGATAATCATTTGTTTTCTTGAAGATATTATGGCAAGATTTGGTTGTCTAAATAGAATTGTCACTGATAATGATGCAACTTTCAAGGCCGAACCATTGATTAAGTTTTTTGAATAGTTTGGAATAACATTGATTCACTCTACTCCTTACTATCCCCAAGGGAATGGACTAACATAGTCCTATAACAAAAGCCTTATTAAGATCATCAAAATATTATTAGAGGACAACAAAAAGGCATGAGATTCGAAGCTTAAATTTTCTTTATGGGCTGACAGAGTGACAACAAAGAGATCTCTTCGTATCTCTCCTTTCCATATTGTATATGGATTTGAAGCTATTTTTCCTTCTCATCTTGCCTTACCTGTGGCAAAATTCTTCCAAGACTACTAGGGAGAACCAAAATATATTATTAGGAGAATACAACAGCTGGTAGAAGTGCAACAGACTAGAGAGAAACTACTGGAAAAAGCACATGACCGTCAACAGAAGATCAAGCATGCCTTTGATAAGAAGGTGACCAAAGAGTATTTCTAGCTAGAAGATCTAGTACTCAAGTGGGATGCACCTAAACAAGATAAAGGAAAACATGGTAAATTTGAGGCCTTGTGGATTGGCCCCTTCAAAATTTATGAGGTTTTTTCAAATAACACTTACAAGTTGCAAGATTTGGAGGATGCTGAAGTTTTTGGTAGCCCTGTAAATAGGCATTTTCCGAAGAAGTTTTTTACTTGAGCCAGAAGTGGCTTCCCATGTCATTGTAAATATATTTTTTTCCTTTTACTTTTGGTTTTAATAAGGGACTCCATAACCCAACAACTAAGGCATTGGAACTAATGGTTCTTAGTAGCTTGCAGGGAGCATGCCATCCCCTATGGAGCCAAATGTTATCACATGAACTTATCAGAGTCCTGTGGGTTTGTGGTTTCTACCTAAGTCTATAGTTTTGACCTGTCTCTATCATTTTCACAAGTCGAGTCTTGAAGTTTTCCCCCCTTCGACCGATAAAATCATTTTTTGTTTTCCCTTATTCGTTTGTGCACCCTAGTATCCGTGTTTTCTTAGCTCGCAGCCAGTCATCCAAATCCTTTATCATGTAGGTCACAGCCATGAACACAAAGCATAGCTTTATTAAACAATCTATTTTGATATTGAAGCATAATCAAAATACAGTTTTAATCTTTCAGCGGCAAAGATTTCGAGAACAGTCTAGATCAGCGGATCACGAATGTTCAGGAGTGAAAACTTGCACAAAGTATAATGCCAGAACAAAAGGCCCCAAAGTGAATACGAGTCGTTGATCTTAAAGGGGATAGGTGGCAGTTGATCCAAGCCTTCAGGGAAATGAGCTTCGGGAGATTTGAAATGAGAAGTGCTTAGAAATCATAAAGGGTTGAAGCCTGAAGAAATGGAGACCCAAAGTGGATCTCGGCCGTCCAAATCCAGAATTCCATGTGTCATTAGATCCTCAAATCCATAGTTTTTTCTTACAGGGAAATGTGGTTTGAGAATTGAAATTCCCAAAGGCCGATTCGCGAAGCAAATGTCAGCTGTTGATTTGAAGAGGGAAGATCCGATCCGTCAATCTAAATCGCCAGAGCTAGGTTGTTGATTAGGAAGCCTCATCTTAGATCACAATATCAATGGTCACGATCCATTGCAGGTTCGGAAGGTGCACACGTTTTAAAATTTCAAGGTCGGGCCACAATCAAAACCGTGGTTTTTGGAAAGGGACGTGTGGAGATTCATGGTGAATTGCTGGGACAAAAGCGGTTTTCTTTCAAACCACCCTTGGTCGCGCCCAAAATCATGTAATTTCCTAGGGTCATGGCCCTAGGTCACACTGAATAAGGAGATATGGAGAGGAGTTGTGCCAAAGGCTGAAAGCATCTGTATTGGTCAAAAAAGAAGATCTTCTTGGCCTCGAGACATCAAGATTGACTCAAAAAATTCATATGGCACTGCCTGGAAACATTCATGAGTGTTAGGACCTTTCTTGATCCCAATGAAGGTAGTTATTGAATATTGGGGGAGACAGTTGAGAACTCGTCTCACCCCATAAATGGAAAGCGTTGCAAAGCGTAGACATGAAGGCACCCTGACGATCCAAAGCTTCCTTATGGGCAATTTTTCCTGTAAAGCACATAACTGCGCCTGGCTCACATCTGACATGAGAAAACATGCACAATCTGACATAGAAGGCGTTGACTGAAGGCTTTGAAGGCGGTGGTCCTATCACACTCATGGTGGTTGCAACATTTATGGGTATTTATAGACAGTTTTGAGATTTTGTTAAGGTCGAATGGTTGACCTAGGCTCTCGAATATTGTAATATTTTTATGAAGAACACTGGTTCTCTGGTTATGTATTTGTTTTTTGAGACATCTTGGTTAATCTAAGTCATCTTTCTTGCTCCATATTATTTTCCTCTGATACTGAGAGAGTACATGATTGACTGATTCACATGGATTGTTATGACGATATTATGATGGATATTATATTATAGTGTTGTTATAATTTATTTCAGTTTCTTTAAGATTTGAATTCAAGAGGATCTTGCATTTAAGTTTTTCCTCCTTATGCTGGTGGAAGACCTGATGTCCACATCAGACCTCTACACTCTCCTCACCAAAGTATTCCCTCTATTCACCCTTACTCCAACTTACTGACTGAAGTTGATTCCAGACCTCAATTGCTTATGCATGCTAGTCTAGATTTCTGAGTTAGAACGTTATTATCATTGAGTCCTCTCCATTTGATCACCTAAAACTCATTTAAATTTACTGTATAAATTGATGGGTACTGGGATTACCTGCTATGCAATCTGAGGGTGAATTCTAGTGATAACACAATATGAACCATTTTCTGAACTGGAAGATGACTATCTGTAAGAAATATTGAACCACTTTCCGGACTGGAAAGGAACTACCTAACCTGGACCATTTTCCAAACTGGAAAATGACTGCCCATAAATCAATAACATATCAGTGCTCCCTCCCAACCTAGGAGTAATCACTTTATTTTTCAATAAGGAAGTTGTCTCCACAAGCCCTAGCTTGTCCCTTAAGTACACAAAATTTTCATCTTGGACAGAGGCTTTACCAAAATATTTGTTATCTACTCATCTGTGGAGATATACTGGAGAACCACTTCTCCCCTCTGGACTTTATCACATAGAAAATAATTCTTTATCCCAATGTGCTTCGATATATCATGGAACACTAGGTTCTTTGAAAGCTTCACACATCTCCGATCATCACAATATATCATGGTCGAATCCAACACCTGATCAGACAGTCCAGAAACCAACTTACGGAGCCACATTGTTTCCGTACAAGCATCACAAGCTGCAATATACTCTTCTTTTGGAGTGATGAGTGCAACATAATTTTGTTTCTTGCTAGCCCATGACATCGTGGAAAATCTCAATCTGAAACATATCTAAGTAGCACTTCTTCTGTCATCTGCACTCCCTGCCCAATTTGAATTGATAAATCCATACAACTATATATCATAACTTAAATTTCTCACACAACAAATATCCGACTGAGTATTCTCCAAATACATTAATGAGCCAATCAATTGTCGATACAGAGATGGGTCTATGGATTAGAGTCTCTCAACTTCTTCATATATGTCATCATGGGATTTTTCCATGGATTTGCAATCCATCATCCTGTGCTTCTGAAGAACCATTTCATTATAATTCCTATGTCATAGGAAGTTTTCACCACGCTTTTGTTGTACACGAGAGGCTTGCACCAAGTTTTCTTGAATCCATACAAAGTCTTCTTCCATCTGCATACTGTTGGAGTTACTTCACACACACCTAGGATTTATTTTTCCTAAGGTTATCCCTTGTTTATTATTCATAATTAGTCATTATCTAGTCTCCTATATTTTAGGGGAGAATATTCCACCTGGAGAATATTTTCTTTCAGTTGACACTTCAGTTTGACTAGTTGAGTTGAGTTTAGATGTTGCATTGGTTTTATAACCATGCAACATTGGAATCATCACCAACTCACTACTCTTTTTTCAGTCAGTTAACTAAAGGCTAGTTGATTACTTAACTCAGACTAGGTGGCAGTTCACTCCCGTAACTGCCTGAGAGACTAGACTAGGTGGCAGTTCACTCCCGTAACTGCTGGTGTGTGTCTAGATCATTCTATACCACCACTATGGCTCATTAATTACTCATGTATCCTATATCTATTGTAAATTATTCACTATTTATGTGTGGAATACGGTTAATGAGAATTCTTCCATTATTTCTATCTTGCTTCTTCTTTCTCAATTTCTCTCTGCAATGTGTGTAGTATTTTCTAGCTAGATCTATTTTGTGTAGGTTCAACACATTTACATGGTATCAGAGCTGACGGACTACTAAACAAAAGCTACACCAAATTTTTTTGCAGGTACAAAAGATTGAAGACAACAAAAGTTGGATTATTTGTCGGAAATACTTCTCATGCCTCATAACTATTTGGAATGGAAGCCAAAAATTCTTCTTCATCTTAGATGTAGAGACTTGTACCAAATAACCATGGCAATAGAAGTAGAGTTTGATTCTGTCGATGAGAAAAATGACTTTCTCAATAGACAAGATATGGCCATAGGAAGTATCGGCATGTCTGTTTCTCCCGAACTTTTCCATCAAGTATATGAAGAATCAAAAGGATTAACTCCAAATGAATTATGGACCAAATTGGAGGTTCTATTTGGGAATAAATAATATTGTGAAGATTTCATGCAGGAGGTCGAACAGATAGAGACAAAAGAGAATCCATCAGAAGATCAAACCTCTTATTATGAAGAGTCTTCTACAAAAGTTTTTGCAGAAATTAGTATTCCAATAATTGAAGATGATGTCTACTCCATTTCAGATTTATTTTGTGAAATTCATGTGGAATATATATGGCATGCATCTCAGGAGTCACATGTAGACACTTTTGCATGCAACATGCATGCATGCCAGAAGACAAAAAAAGATCCATGCAAATCAGACTCCATTCTGATATTTTATGAGCACAATTTGTAGAAACAAATTGGATATTTGAACTCCCCACGGAAAAATATCCAATTTAAAAAAACAAATCATCCGAAACGGAGTCTGGAAAGTGAAGTTATGATTGTTTCCCAATCAACAAAATTTCAACGTTTTTCCGGAAACGACCGCACAGTTTTCAAAATTTCATCCAAAATTTATTTGGATATTATTCATTACAAGAATATAAAGTGGATATGTGTGGACATATCAATGGCACATATACTTCATCATATCCGTGCATACATCTACATCTTCAACAAAATCTTCAATGAGAACAAACTTGCACAGTTGCGAGGTCTTCTTGGAGTGAAGGACAGGGTTGCTTAGCAACTGCTTTTTTGTTCCTTCTCATTTTTTATTTTATGCATTGTAATTTGAGGGGGGGGGGGGTTGTTCCCATGAGGTTTTCCCTCTTTCCTCGTTTAGTTTAGTGTATCTTTTGTATTTGGGTAGATAACATGGCCTCGTAGCCGGGACCCATTCTTTATTTTCACCATAGTGATGTTCAGGGGGGGTGTTGGAGTTACTTCACACACACCTAGGATTTATTTTTCCTAAGGTTATTCCTTGTTTATTATTCATAATTAGTCATTATCCAGTCTCCTATATTTTAGGGGAAAATATTCCACCTGGAGAATAATCTCTTTTAGTTGACACTTCAGTTTGACTAGTTGAGTTGAATTTAGATGTTGCATTGATTTTATCACCATGCAACATTGGGATCATCACCTATTAATGTTTAAGACATTATTATATATGTTTTCATTTCATTAGATAACGATAGCATAATCCAAGATCACTGAGAAATACACAATCACAAGAGACATAACATTTATCCTGGGAAACCCTCTAGGGGAAGAAAACCCAACAAAACTTCCTTAATATAGATAGCCAATACAATTCCAAGAGATACCTTAAGCTAATACATAAATTCCTCTCCCAGATATGCGCCACTCTCTCTCTCCTTCTTCTCCGGTAGTAGATCTAAACTTGTCTCTCAAAATGAGAAAGTGAGTTGTGTCTAAGTGAGGCGCTAGCCTCCTTTATTTATACAAGTCTGGCACGTGTGAAGTGTCTCTTCACTGGAAGAGCCGACTTCTCAAACTGGGTGGGTAAACCCACCTTTATTATATTTTTGGGCCTCTTTAACATATGTTGGGGCCAACTTCTTATTTTTCCTATTACAATTGTCTTTTGACCAATCCACAAAAGGGGATTTGGTCCTATTACAATAACCGACATGATCAATCCACAATGGGAATTGATCCTATGAATAATATATCAATAATAATAAGAATACTCTTTGCATTTACATTATTTCAACACTCCCCCTTAACAAGAAGGGTATTCTTTAGAAACATCATGCGAGAGAGAGAGGACAACATCATCAACAACATCAAGTGGGTGAGAGGACAACATCATCAATATCATCTTGAAATACTGACTGGCGTATCTATAAATCATCGAAAGTTTTCTTCATCGGCAGCATCGTCATTCTCAAAGGAATGCCATCATCATCTGCATCAATATGTATTAGTATAAGAACTGATACATCATCATCATCACAGCACAAGGTTGGCTCATCATAATACAAGACTGGCTTTACGTCACAAATGTCAATATAGAAGCTCAGTACTTGTCTCATCTCATTGTCTTGCTTTACGTCACAGCACTCAAGCCAGAAGCAAGATACTCGTCCTGCTTTACGTCACAACCATCTGGTCGAAAGAAGGATACTAGACCGGCTTTACGTCATAGCTATCCAGTCGGAAGCTCAGTGCTGGTCTCATCATATCATCTTACTTTACGTCTGACAATTAGGTCATAAGAAAGGAACATCTCATCTTGATTTACGTCTAACAACTAGGTTAGAAGAAAGGAACACCTCATCTTGCTTTACACCTGGCAACTAGGTCAGAAGCAAGGAGCATCTCATCTTTCTTTATGTCTGACAACTAGGTCAGAAGCAAGGAACACATCTCTTCTTTCTTTACGTCTGACAACTAGGTCAGAAGCAAGGAACACATCTCTTCTTGCTTTACATCTGACAACTGGGTCAGAAGCAAGGAACACATCTCTTCTTGCTTTACGTCTGACAATTGGGTCAGAAGCAAGGTACACGTCTCTTCTTGCTTTACGTCTGACAACTGGGTCAGAAGCAAGGAACACATCTCTTCTTTCTTTACGTCTGACAACTAGGTCAAAATCAAGGTACACATCCTGCTTTACGTCACAACCACAAGGTCGGAAGCAGGGAATATCTCATCACAACAACTACTCCCCCTTTCGAGGAAGGTCCTTTCGGACTAAGCCAAGCTTATCTAGAAAGTACTCAAACTTCACATGAGATAGGGGTTTGGTCAAAATGTCAGCAACCTATTCATCCATGCTATATTACTGGAGCTTTAAGGCTCCTCTCCGTATCATGTCACGGATGTAATGATAACAGATCTCTATGTGTTTCGACCTGTCATGGAATACAGGATTCTCTGTCATTTTTATGCAGCTCTGGTTGTCACATAGAATCAATGTTTCTCTCATGTCTAAGTCAAATAGGTTGGTCAACAAATTTCGAATCCATATAGCTTCGCAGCTAGAAAAACATGCAGCAATGTATTCTGCTTCTATTGTACTGAGAGAAATACTAGATTATTTCCTACTCTACCATGAGATCATAGCTGATCCCAAATTGAAACAACATCCTGAAGTGATTTTCCTGTCAGAAACACTTCCTGCCCAATCTGCATCAGTATATCCACTCAATGTGAAATCATGATCTCCATCATAGCTGAGACCATAATCTATTGTACCTTTAAGGTACCTCATCACATGTTTTGCAGCCACTAGGTGAACACATCTGAGTTCTACTAGAAACTGACTCAAGGTGTTCACGGCAAAAAAAATGTCTGGTTTTGTGTTCGTCAGGTACATCAGTGATCCACTAATCTATCTGTATAGTGTGGCATCAATCAATTTTGATGAAGTATCGACCAACAGCTTCAGCTTCGCTTCCATGGGTGTATTCATGGGCTTGCATTCCAACATGTCAAATCTCTTCAAGATTTCCACTGTATACTTCCCTTGGTTAAGGAAGATCCTCTCAGGACTCTGCCATACCTCAAGACCTAAGAAATAATGCATTAGGCCAAGGTATTTCATTTCAAATTTAGAGGCAAGTCTCTTTTTACATTCAGTGATGAGATTTTATTCTCCAGTTAAGAATAAGTCATCCACATATAGTAGTAATATTACTGGCTCAGTATTCATGATTTTAAAGTAGAGATTTGAGTCTTCTTTACTCGTGGTAAAGCCTAAGCTCGTCAAGAAACTATCTATACGGCCATACCAAGCTCTAGGAGCTTGCTTCAATCCGTATAAGGCTTTCTTCAATCTGCAGACATGAGACTTCCTATCTTCAACCTCAAATCCTTGAGGTTGCTCTATATACACTTCCTCTTCGATAACACCATTTAGGAAAGATGTCTTCACGTCCATCTGGTGCAGCTTCCACTTCATCTTAGCTGCAAGAGCTATGATGGTTCTGATCGAAGTGTATCTGGACATAGGAGCGAATGTCTCTTCATAGTCAATGCCTTCCTTCTAGGAAAAGCCATGAGCGAAAAATCTTGCTTTATACTTCTCAATATTTCCATCAGCAACATGTTTTATTTTGAAGAGCCATCTGGAAGATACCACATCTTTATTCTTTGGTCTAGGAACTATTTTCCATACTTCGTTCTTCATTATGGATTGGTATTCCTCTGTCATGGCATCTGCCCATTCTTTCCTCTGAATGGATTCTTCAAAGCAGGTAGGCTCCTCTTCTATGAGATCACACATCAAAGCCGTATAACTGGAGAATGGCTTTGGTATTTTCAGTTGTCTTGGGGAACACCGTACTTCTCTCCATCTTGAATAAGCTCTCTAGCCCAAGCTGGATTTATTTTATGGAGGATCGTCATCTGAGGAGGTTCTTTCACTTCTACTATATCATGGTCTTCTAGAAGTTCCTCATCAGGGGAAGTTACGACTTCCCTCACTGGTTCTGCAGCTCTGGGAACCTCCCTCATTGCAGTATTGGGGATTATGGGTTCCTCTTCATATACCTCTTCAAGTTGGCATAGTTTAGATTTCTTGAGTGTTACATCTTCATCAAAGGTTACATCCCTGCTAATCTCAATGTGATGTTGACCTAGTATATAGATTTTGAAGGCCTTGGAGACCTCACAGTATCCCACAAATATTCCCTTCTTTCCTGAAGGATCCAACTTGTTTCTCTTTTCTTTAGGTATATGAATAAACACTGGACAGCCAAATATTTTGAGATGGCTTACCTCTGGCTTCTTTCCAGTGAACATCTCTTTCGATGTCTTGAGCCCAAGTGCACTATGGGATAATCGGTTCTGCACATAAACAACTACCATTGTTGCTTCTGCCCATAAGCACATAGGAAGATCTTGATCATGGATCATAGTCTTCATAGCTTCCAGTATGGTTCTGTTCTTTCATTCAGATACACCGTTTTGTTGGGGATTATAGGGAGTAGTGAGTTCCCTCTTGATCCCAACATCTTTGCAGAATTTCACAAACTCTTTTGAGGTATATTCTCCTTCATTATCTGACTTGAGTATCTTAATCTTCTTTTCAGAAAGGTTCTCTATCAAGGCTTTGAATTCCTTGAACTTACTGAACACTTCATCTTTAGTCTTCAAGAAATATATCCAAGTTTTACAAGAGTAATCAGCAATGAATGATACATAATATACATACCCGCTAATGGAGGATGATGGAATTGGGCCACACACATCTGAATGGATGAGTTCTAGGACTCCTTCTGACTTGTTGTCCCTCTTCGAAAATGGGTTCTTGATATTCTTCCCTTGTGCACATCCATTGCATACGCCTTTATGGTCACCTTTGAGTTTTGGTAAACACGTGACTGCTTTGAATATGTATGGTAGTACCTTGTAGTTGATGTGGGCTAACCTTCTATGCCAAATCTCACATGAGTTTTCAATGGCATGGGTCATGGTAGCCTCTGAGTGACCCTTTAGTTTACACAAGCCATTTTCTTCATTTCCAATGATGATTGCTTCATTTAAGGTTTCTCCTTTAGCCCACATAAGAACTTCTCCATCTATAAAGGAAACTCTGAAGCCTTTCTTTTCTAAAGCTAAAGTGGAGTGTAGGTTCTTCTTTGAGCCTTGTACATATAGTACGTCCTTCATTTTTAGTGAATTCCCTGAATTCAGTTTATGATTTGATTCTCCCACTCCCTTGATGGGATATTGGTAATCATCTCCAAGTGTCACTTTCTGATAAAAATTCTTCTCTAAGATACAAGAGAGAATGTTTCTTTGTCCCATCATGTTCTTGGATGCACCACTATCAATGAGACAAGTGTCCTCTCCAGGTGTTACAGAATCTGAGAGGGCCGAGATCAAGACATGGTCTTTGATCTCCTCTCTTATCATCTTTGCGGGTAGCTCTTCATCTTCGACTACATGGGCATGGAGCCTTTTATGTTTTCTCTTGTATTCTTCTCATCTGGCTAGACAAAAATTTGCAATGTGTCCCATCTTGTCACAATGATAGCATTGTACAGATGAGTAGTCTCTTTCATTTCATTGTCCTTTCTTCTGAAATCTCCTTGGATGAGATTCTTTATGATTGAATTTATTTGATTGTTGAGTCTCTTTATGAGTCTCCTTTTGGAAGTAGGGTTTCTTCCTTCCTCCTTTGGTGTGAGTAGCTAGGGCTTGATCATCATCCCTTGCTAGTAACGCTTCACAATTCGCTACTCTTGTTTCTTCTTGGATGCATTCTTCCCATAGTCTGTCAAACTTCAGTTTCTCCTTTCTGGCACATATCGTTTGGATGAAAACATCCCAAGGTCTTGTGAGACCATTTAGGGCCATCATTATGAGTTTGTCTTCGTCTATGGTATCTCCAATAACTTCTAGCTATTCTTTGAATTCTGAGATTCTGGAGAAATATTCCTGATTCATTTCTCCTTTCTGCATTCTTGTATTCTTTAGTTGAGTTCTAAGATTCATCTTCCGGTTTATTTTATTTACTTTATATAGTCTGGTCAAGGCATCAAACATTTCTTTCGGGGTCTTCTTAGATGACACATAAGTAATCAAATGGTCTTTGATTGAATCTGCAATGATTCTTTTGGCCCTTATTGTGTCCTTTTGATGCTTTGCCTTTTTTGCAGCATCGTTGGGTTTCGATAATTCTTCTTTGATGAATCTTTCTAGGTCATTCTCTTCAAGAATGAGGCCAATCCTATACTTCCAGGCATGAAATTTTTCCACTCCTTCTAACTTGTCAACAAGCTTAACGCTTGCAGACATCTTTACCTGGAGCTAGGAAAATGACCGAAAAATGAAAGTGCTCAAAATAAAAAATTGAACTTACCAAGAGGTGCGCTTGGTTGAGGTGAGTAGCCTGGTGTGTTTGGATCTGAGAAAATCCAAATTTTTCTCCTTCAAATTTGATCTATGGATTTATGGACTGGTGCTTCTAGTACCTCTGGTACTTTGGTACTTCTAGTACTTCATGAAACTAGGGTTTCACTTTTCGGGAGATCCAACCACTGAAAATGTGCGCTGAGAGTGCCAAACTGATCCTTAGGGGAGGGCACACTTTTCTAGATGGTTTCGGGGCTAAAAAGCTTCACCATCAAAAAGCCCTAATTTTCATGTACGGTAACAGTGACGTTTTTCACTTGTGAAAGATGCTTCCTTCGGCTTGTCTTTGATACCATGTTAATGTTTAAGCCATTATTATAGATGTTTTCATTTCATTATATAACAATAGCATAATCCAAGATCATTGAGAAATACACAATCACAAGAGACACAACATTTATCCTGGGAAACCCTCTAAGGGAAGAAAACCCAACAAAAATTCCTTAATATAGATAGCCAATACAATTCCAAGAGATCTCTTAAGCTAATACAGAAAGTCCTCTCCCAGATATGTGCCACTCTCTCTCTCCTTCTTCTCTGGTAGCAGATCTAAACTTGTCTCTCAAAATGAGCAAGTGAGTTGTGTCTAAGTGAGGCGCTAGCCTCCTTTATTTATACAAGTCTGGCACGTCTGAAGTGTCTCTTCACTGGCAGGGATGACTTCTAAAACTAGGTGGGTAAACCCACCTTTATTATATTTCTGGGCCTCTTTAACATCTGCTGGGGCCAACTTCTTATTCTGCCTATTACAATTGTCTTTTGACCAATCCGTAAAAGGAGATTTGGTCCTATTACAATAACCGACATGATCAATCCACAATGGGGATTGATCCTATGAATAATATATCAATAATAATAAGAATAATCTTTGCAGTTACATTATTTCAACATCACCAAATCACTACTCTTTGTTCAATCAGTTAACTAAAGACTAGTTGACTAGTTAACTCAGACTAGGTGGTAGTTCACTCCTGTAACTGCCTGAGAGACTAGACTAGGTGGAAGTTCACTCTCGTAACTACTGGTATGTGTCCAGATCACTCTAGACCACCACTATGGCTCATTACTTACTCATGTATCCTATATCTATTGTAAATTATTCACTCTTTATGTGTGGAATACAGTTAATGAGAATTCTTCCATTGTTTCTATCCTGCTTCTTCTTTCTCAATTTCTCTCTGCAAATGTGTGTAGTATTTTCTAGCTATATCTATTTTTTGCAGGTTCAACACATTTACACATACAAGGGTCTCTTTCTAGTACACCTCAAAACTTTGAGGTTGCTCTACATACGCTTCTTCTTTAATTACTTTGTTGAGAAGAACAATCTTTACATTCTTCTAATGTAAACTCCAACCCATGGATATTGTAGGAGATATAATGTCTCAGGTAGAGGTATATTTGGTTACTAGAAAAAAATTTCATTATAGTTTTCTCCCTCCTACTGGGAGAACCCTCTAGCCCCGAGTCTCTCCTTGTATCTATCAATGCTTAAGTATTTTTCACAATTTCTCACATACATTGTTCTTCATCACAACTTCCTTCCATTCCTTCTACTTGACTGCTTCTAGTGGGTTCAAACTGGTTCAATTTGGTTGTTCTGACTTTTCTTTCTTTCTCGGAATCTTCATGTTCTTCCTCATGTTTCTCTTCAATGTTGGAGTCCATGGAATCTTCTATAGATTACATGCCCTTCTTTCCTGAAGGATGTAACCTTCTTCCATAGGAACATAAATGTAGATGGACAACCGAGGATATTCAAGGCTTCTTTTCGAAGAAGACTTCATATAGAGTCAAACTGAACATGTGCTTCTTATCATGGATACTAGTTCCAATGAAGAACATGGGTAGAGTCTTCATAGTCTTTACAGATTCTTCTTCAATGGATCATATCATTGGGGATTAGCTCCCTCCTAATCTCAGTTTCATGCCTGAATGAGCAATATGCATGCTCTTATTTTGGAATTTCGTGATCATCTCCCTCCATCTTGAGGGAGTCCATGCTTCCGTCTGTTGCATCTCTCTTTTCTTTTTACAAAGTTTCACAAGCTTGTTCTGGTTTCCTTTTGATTTCTGAATTCCTTCGAGTTTGAATCCTCTGAGTCTCTTTAAGTTTTTTTCTATATGTTTTGATCGCTTCCCATCTGGTAGCCGTGTCATCCTTATAAACTTCTTCTATGAAAACTTCCGTAAGGATTGTTCATCAAACATATTTCACAAGGGTACCTGCCCAGAACAAGAACAACATGAGAAAACGATAAATATCTATCTAGAGCAGATGTTAATTCAACTTGTGAACAAGTACAATAAGAATCTATATCAATAGTATTCATATGAATTTGAGTATTCATTGCATCTAGCAATAATATAATCTTTCAAAGACTTCTTTCACAATTTGTAATGTAGCAACTATCATCCTTGATATACACAAATTCGAAGCTTAACAATTTAATCAAACCTGGAACCTAAAGCCTCAATTGCTATGAAGGGTGTGCTTGTTCATCTGAATGCACTAAATCCAAGATTACATCTTGGACAAGGTCTGTAATACTTTTCCTACAAACACACTCACGTTTTGCTAGATGATATAAATTGGATAACATATACAAGTGCATATCTTTGAAGTCTTGTAGCATCGTCCAACTTCTCTTCCAATCTGAAACTAGATACCATCTTAACAAGACGAGATTAGAAACTTAATCACAAGATTCAATGATTAGAACAAGCTAGAAAATTTAAAATTTCAACTTTGACTACAAAATCAATTTGACCATAAGTCAACCTTTGACTTTGACTTTGACTTTGACCAAAAATTCAAACCTGACGTTTTTGCTAGCTGAGAGAACCAAGAGGTGCGCTAGGCTAGAGTGCACTAGGATATCAAGGAATTAGGTCAAATTCTTCATCATAAGTGCCTAAACACAAGGGTTAGGGTTTGTTGCAGCTGCATAATCAGAAAACCTAGCTGCAACTATAACTGGTGCCATAACGAGCTTAAAAAATAACTTCCTAATTTATCTTCCAGTGGTTAGACTGTCTGAATATAGTGTGGGCCCATAACCTATTAGAAATAAAGAGATGTGCTCATTTTTCCATAGACAATATAACAATATTGTCACCCAACCATAGGCACAAAGGCCACCCCTGAGCACCTTGACCTTGACATATAGAATAATTATGGAAGAAGAACAATATCCAACCAAGGTAGAACATCTTTCTCCAAGGCTAGAGCACCAAGAAATAATAACCGAAGGCCAAGATGAAATTCCAAACCATAATCAAGAGAAAGTCCAACCAAAATCCAAAATCCCAGTTGTAGCAACTACAACTGCACTCCCTCTCCAAACTTGCGCACCACTAGTCTTATGAAGTTGTGAGAGTGAGAGTGAAAAATGAGCTCTAACACCCTCTATTTATACTACTCTATCTCACTTGACTAGGCCGACTTCTCTTTTTGGAGACTAATAACTCAATATTAAATATTCTCTTGAGCTGACTTGTCTTCTAAGGTCATTATCCAACGTTTTAGGGTTTCTCTTGCTTCCCAAAATATTCTAGTCCTTTCAAAGGTTACATGTCTAGGTTAATACCTCCCACAACTACCATAATATCAACACTTCTTTCCCTACTTGCTTGTGTGAGAGCATATTCAATGCCCATTTCTCCGCTCCCTAATTTTAGCATCCGAGGGCACGCTTTTTTGGGTATCTTTGGCCTTTTTGTTTCTCTGTTGCCTAGCTTTATCCCCCACCCTTTGGTGCTAGATTGGATTTCATTTACCTCTATATCGGGGCCTTCATTATCAAATTGTGACATTGTTTCCTTGATCTAGAGATTTGTGGCTCATTTACGATTGCAAATTTGTGTGGGGACTTTCACCTGCATATTATAGATTTGGAAAAATTCGTGTTTCTAGGATGCAATCTTAGATATCTATATCATGATATCGAAATATCTCGTGTGCCCACATGTGAACTCCAAATATTTCATAATTGAATATGTTCAACATTAGAAAAAGGCATGCTAGCCATTTGCATGGATGGAGATCACGCCAAGGGTTTAAAACCGAGACATTAAGGATTATGTGAAGTATTTGAATCTTCTTGCTCACACAAAATGGCATATTGGTTGCCATTTATTTTGTGGTAATTTTAGTTTTGTGGAGGATGAGAATGGAAATAAGTCCACCATTTTTTTTGCGTTAATTTTAGTTTTGTGGAGGATCGTACTGGAAAGAAGTTCCCTATGAAGACATTCCTTCAATGATTTTTTATTCTTCACTATTTTATTAAACATAAACTATTTTTTAAGAGTGAGCCTCATATCGAGCACCAATTCATGTTTTTACTCAACAGTTGCAACAACTAACAACCCATGCATTATGAGATATGGACATGCGTCCATAAGGACTACCATTTTATGATGTTTTTTTCAATTGTACATGAGTACCTAATCAAGGTTTTTGAGTCAATACTCATTTAATAGGATTAGTCTCTTTGTTTGAGAAGTTTGAAAGTTGTTGATTGAATTTCTACATAGACCTTTGATGGAGTTGACAACTTAGGGTTACCTGGACCTCTTTAGAGTTTTATCCATACTTCATGTTTGGACCTTTCATCACCCCCATGACTCATTTCTCTTTTGATGGTTGGTGGTGGTTTCTTATGTTTGAAGCCTTTGTTATGGTTCCTCACGAGCACCTATTGTTTTGAAGAATTTATGTGGTGGTTGTTGGTGTTTTCCATTCACGTGCCTTTTCAATCAAACCTCTTTTGCTTCAAAATTCAACCAAGTTCATTGAGGTTACTTGGCTCTCCTCTTCAGAGTTTTGGTCATACTTTGTGATTGGATCTTTTAGCCTCCATGGGTCTCCTTCTCTTTCCATTCAATGCATCATTGTGAGATCTTAAATGTCAACTCCAATGCCCCTTTCAACACTATCATTTTTCTCTCTTTGGAGAGGGGTTTTTTCCTACAGGTTTTTCTCCTTCTCTCCACTTATGAGAGTCTAGTTTGTACTTGGGTACCTAATAAGGGCTTGTTGTCGAGACCCAATTTTGTATCCTTTGTTTACTCCCTCCGTTTCATTTAAGGGGGGTGTTAGTGTTATGTTAGTGTCACTTTCCAATTTTCCCATACAATCAACTATTGTTGGTTGCAAGCTTATACACATCCATCATTGCCCAGACAATTATCTTTTTCTAACACTTGGCCTCTTCCATTTTTATATATAAAATACATCCTCCTATATTATAACAACATAACATATATACAAATTTAATTTTTCTATTGTTTTTTTTTTATGAAGTCTAGGCTCATTTATGATTTGTGTTATACTTGGATTTATACACCCAGGGAACATGTGATGTTACTAGGCAAGTAATAAGTGCCCAACTAAAGAGCATATAATTCTTTGCATGCTGGCATGTAACCTCTGATATCCCACAATGTACAATCCAACATAGAAAACAAAACATTAAATGCTTTGTAGTGGATTCTTACTAGGACATTCCCAACTCCCAAGGTGATGCCCCTCTTTAAGTAACACATCTCCTTCCATCGTTGATCTACACATGCCATGGCATCTTTGTATCTACCCATGCCAAGGATGAATCCATACACTTCGTGTTATTTGAAATTTGAACTCAATTAATGGGTTGGATTTATTTCAAGTTTTAATCTAGTGAGTGTGCCCCTTGATGGTAACATTTTTAAATGCTACCAAAGGTTGTGAAATTGTTATTTTCATGTAAACATAACAATGGGTTGTAACTCAATGAGTAGGAAAATTTGGAGGCTCTTAATGTTTTGTAGGGTTTGTGGAGGAGTGTAAGAATGTGCAAAAGAAAAATGTTGGTAAATGGTTCAATGAAATTTGGTTTCTAGTACAAGAACTCATATTCTATTTCTTGGTAATGAGAGAAGCTTTGAAATAGATAACATGGATGGTGCTAGGCTTGGCCTACATTTATAAATTGTGTACTATTGAATTTTCCCATATCATGTGAGTGTGAATCTTAGATATAAACAATCTCAAGTCATCTGCTAGAATTATGAATAGGAGGTCTGAGTCATGAAACTCAATTCCATGGACTTATGGCATGCTATCAAGCAACGTGTTATGTTAGCACTAATGCACTACTTTTTATTCTAACTCCCAAACATTCAAAGCTATTTTTCGTTGAGTTCCATTATTACATTATGGTAATTTTTGTATATTTATTATATATTACTATTTAAAATTAAAGCATCCAATGTCAAGAATTACTTTATAAAATTATTGATAAATGGCAAAGATAATAAATATTTTAAATATAATATTTTACATTAATTAAATTTTCAAAATTTCTTTAACAAAACATGTTAAAACCAAAATGAAAAGTAGAGTGTCCACTTGAAATATTGGATGTTTCAAAATTTCATATACAATGTATCTCCAAAACTTAAGCAACATGTTAAAACCAAGCTGACAATATTGAACAATATAAATGTTATTCAATTTTTTCAGCCATTTACAATTGATGTTCTTCTTGACAAGTCATTTTAACCAACCATTTACATCTACCATTAAATGGTGTATTTAATAAAAAGTTTAAACAATTTTTTTATAAAAAGTTTAGATACAGATTAGTATTTTAGCCAACCATTTACATGCACCATTAAATGGAGGATTTAACAAAAGGTTTCAAGTGATATTAGTAGCACTAATCCTTTCTTCTACATTGTGCCCTTATAGATAAGGATAATCAAGTTGAGGATAATTTAATTGATACTTAATTCATTCAATTTTAAATTAAATTTATATCATTGAAATTTGTTTCCTTAGGTTACATTGGAATAGGGCCTCGGTAAACCCATCAGGAACTTTCCCTCATTTCGAGGATGGTACCTGGGGTAAACCAGATTTTGTAGAAAGCTGAGGATTTTTTTGATAGCTTGCTCATTTAAGAGCTCAACATGTCACATGCAGGAATTGAATCTGGGTGGGGAGAAAACACCCCTCAACAAAAACCACTTGGGCTAGACCCAATTGACTTATATCATTCAAAATATGGAATCTTTTGTGTTTTTTAAGCTTGGTTTGTGGTTTCATATATCCTACATTTAAATATTAAACCATGATCAAATAATTAATTAAAATTTCTAAATAAAGCACTTATTATATTATCTAGCATCCCTTTTGAAATGTGGAGAATGTGTGTTAGGGACAATTAGTAGATAGGAATTAATTCCAACATAGATTTAAATAGGGTCAAGATATCGTGCCTTCTCAACATAGCTACTTAAAACACCAATTTGTAACTCTTTCATCTATTTTCTTGTATAGCCAAGTCCAATTAATGAACTTGTAGTCATTGAGTTTTAAATGAAAACCAAGATACTTGATTCTTTTATCTAAGGAGGCTAGAGAGTGGAGAATGAATTGAGATGTTTGTCTTTCCATAAATTTATCCAATAGATTGAAGAGTATAGGGGACTCGTGGATGTTTACTTCTATCCTAATTGCTTTACGATACAAGTCCAAAATATGCTTGTATTTTTTCACCTCATGAATTGATCCTAAACCAAATAACATTACATTATCTACAAAAAGAGGACATGTTAAATTGATTGTGCATGGAAACTTATTAATTTTGGTAGACCCTTCTCTCTTTGAGACTATAATTGTCATGCTTAGCCCTTCTACAACCAATAAGAAGAGAAGGGGGCATTGGGCATCCTTGCATTTTGTAGCATTAAAAAATATAGGATGAGATCAGTTGATGAGAGATAGAAAGGACATTGATGAAAGAAAACCCATAATCTAGTTCACTATTTCAACTTCCATCCCTATTTATAACAACAATAATCTTAAATTCAACCAAAATACCATATCATAGGACTTTTCTAGATCAATCTTCATTACTACTATTGGAATTTTATCCACCTTTATAGAATGTGTAGCTTCATGGGATGAACCAACCACATCATAAGTTTGTCTATGGGAGAGAACCAAATCAATCTTTTGATATAAACCTTGATAGAAGAATATTCAATCTATTTTTCAAAATATTTGAAATAAATCTCATACACAAAGTTACACAATGAAATTGGTCTATAATCTTTAAAGGATATTGAATCATTTTTTTAGGAATAAAGGCTATGAATGTTGTGTTTAAGGCCCATAGAATATTTCATGAAGTTTTTGATTCTTCTACTACTCCTAAGATTTCATCCTCTAGTAGATCATATAAACCCAAATAAAATTCCACTATCCAACCATCCAACCTAGGACTTTTTGACTTCTTCAGAGAGTTCAATGTTTATTTGAGCTCCTCTTTGGAATTTTCTACTCCTAATTCTTCATTATGTGGCAAATCAATAAGTCTAGGAAATAGAGACACTACTTTTATAATTTTTTCTATTTTTTCCCTAGTTGGCTCTTGAAACAAAGTATCGAAGTACTTATTCCTTCTTTAACTATCTCCTTAAAACATATTTCCATGGATACCTCTCATTTCCTTATTTCCCATAGTGCATTAATGTTTTTCCTATGTTAAGCATGATTGAATAAATAAAAAAACTGTATTTTTATTACCTTCTGCCAACCAATTGGCTCTACTCTTTATCCTCCATTTTGCTTATGGGTGAAAGGATGAAAATTCGTAACACTTTTGTGCTTGTTTTTATGAAGAAAACTACAAAAAAAATTATTTCTTCAACTTCAATCCCTTTAAATTTGTAATGTCCCCTGGTCACCCAAGCCTTGGACACGCCACTACTTCAAAACCAAACTTCTTTGAAACTAGATTGTAACGTACCCAACCATCCCAAGGTCAGACATGCTACCAAAAACAAAATTCTCTACTCTGTCTAAACTCTGATAAACACACACACACACACGCACACACACACACACACACACACACAGATATAATGAAATTTAACAGATATAAACATTATTCTCATACACAGATTCATGCGGAAGTGACAATAAACATATACATGCAATAAACAAAAACAATTATGATAAAATTCAGACATATACTTAAACGCATCATGAAAAATTAATATGGAATTGGTACTTATCTTTTTATGAGAAGACCACTGACTGCGTGCAGACCTTCCACGGACCTTGATGGCGCAGCCGCACTCCTCGGAGCACGTCCGCTTCTCCAGGACCTTCTTTCTTCTCGGCCCGAAGAACGTAAATGTTCTTCTATTCCCCTATCATAAATATCTACCCACAGATTCCTTCTTGTGACTTCCCTCCTTCTGCTTGTCGGGAAATCAGAACTCGCAGCTTCGCGAGTTCACTGTCGATCACTAAACTCTCGAGTCCCCGAGACCCGATGTGTCAGTCAACGCTAACTTTCTCCCTCCGCTATCGGGACTCCGGCTCTATCGCGTCTTCACAATTCTAGACACCAACACTCGGGTTTCCAACCTCCGATACGCGATGCGCCGAAATGCCGAAACTCACGATCTCGCTCCCTCGCGACTTCGCTGCTCGCGAGGTCAATTAACTCCTATGTCAGCTCCCAATGCCCGAGACGCGAAAATGCCGATATCTCACGTCACCTACCACATCACCCTGTTGTGGCCCACACTATTTACGCGATTCGTCGGGACTTCGCTTCTCGCACTATCGCGATTTCCCTGGCCAAATATTCGATCCCTTTCTCGTGAAACTCTGATAGCCGATCTTGCGATGGATCCAACGGATCTGACTGGCTTGGATCAACGACTCGAATTGTTCTGAGCGTCGAACCTCTTCACACTTGTGCTGTACCTTTCTCGCACTCCTGGGAGATCTAACGATCCACCAGAACTCGTAGATTCTCCACAGAGAATACCGATCATCTATCCCTTCCAACTGAAATCCACGAAATGATGAGACACTCTTCCACAGAGCTCATCACCCTGTGCACAAACCTGCGACGTTCCTTGCAAGCCTTCCAAGCACGCCTTTTTCTATACCTTCCTTCGACGAACTCGAAGGCCTATCCTTCCTGAGCTTTTCTCACAACTTTCGAGTCCCTTCAGGAAACTCTTTGCACGCACTCCTTGCGGCAAATCTTCAACCATGACTAAGTGTTGAAGCTTTCTCGACCCTGCGCACTCCTGCAGCAGCAGTCTTCGATTCCTCTGCTCAGAACCGCAACTCTGAGTCTTCGTCTAGCCTGCGCACGCCTTGCACAGCTCCGGTTCCCAATCTGCACTTATGGGAACTTAGAACAAAAGTTACCTCTATTTGAACCCTTCTGTCAACGCACTCCTTGCGGACGATTCAACTGCACTCCTTGCAAGAATTCTCTGGTTCAATATAGAGAAATAATTGAAACTAACTCCTTGTTCCCACAGACTTCAATTCAACCATGAAATCACATACACAGCATATGAAAGAAAATGTATGACAAGAAGTAAACATTCATGAGAATATTAACATAAATACACAGAGAATAACACAAGCCATGAATTTGAATCAGAACTCTTTCTATTAATTCAAATGTCTATACATGGGTGTTCTTCATACACTTCTCTGCATGCTCTCCTCAACAATGTTGCTCCATAATAATGTTACAATGTACAAAGGAGGGTGTCTATATCTCGTTTCCCTCTTGGACTCTAAGCTATCAAATCTAGAATTAAATTCCTATCTAACAACATTAAATATATTAAATGCCGACTATCTACCTAAGGACGAGAGCTATCCGCTCAAGGTCCATTTCAATATATGAGGTGTGCTTCATAAATGGATTCATTAAAGACTTGCGCAACAATCCCAAAGTGTTTTCAAAATTAGTGTTGTTTGTCCAACTGTTCTCTGCTTTCCGCGCTGGCTCGCTTGACGTGGGCGATGCTCCTGCATCATACTCCTCGGCTTTAAAATTTTCATGGGCTCCTGTCCATGAGCTCCTACACATTCTGTCCATGCTTCTGTATCACTACTTCTCTCTCCCAGCTGGCATCTTCCACTGGGTGATTCTTCCACTTGACCAGATTCTCGAAGTATTCTTTTCTTTTGGTCTTCTTACCTACTCTCTTGTCCAGTATGCACTCCATCTGTGGCTTTTCTGCAACTGGCAATTGTTTCACCCACTGGATCACTGGTTCCTCGGTTCCAGTTTCTGCTTCTCCAACTTTGTATGGGTATAAGTCTGCGACATTGAATATCAGATATATCCCGATGCCATCCGGAAACTCAATCTCATAAGCATTTTCTCCGAATTTTCTCAAGACCCTGCATGGCCGATTTTATTCATTTTTAATTTATTGTATGTTCCCCTTGGGAACCTTTCCTTCCTCAAATGGGCCAGAACCAGATCACCAACTTCGAACTGAAGTTGTCTCCAATGTTGATCTGCTTTGTGCTTATACTCCTGGTTTGAATCCAGCAGTCTCTGCTTCACCCTGCTGTGAAGTTCTTTCATCGCCTCAGCGAATTCTTCTGCACTAGCACTGCTAGTGGCAGTTTGTTCTGAATCTCGCAACTCAGAAACTCCTCTCGGCTGTGTGCCATACACAATCTGAAATGGACTCTTTCCTGTACTCCGATTCACTGAATCATTGTATGCAAACTCTTCCTGTGGCAATATGTTGTCCCAACTGCTGTGGTGCTCCGTCACCAAGCTTCTTAGCAAGTCTCCTAGACTTTTGTTGACCACTTCTGTTTTTCCATCCATCTGAGGATGATAAGCAGAACTAAACACCAGATTAGTTCCTATCTTTTTCCACAAGGTCCTCCAAAAATTCCCTAGAAAAACAGATTTGCGATGTGTGTCGCATCGCTGGTCTTCTGGCATGGAATGAAGTGTGCCATCTTTGAAAACCTGTCCACTACTACAAAGACGGAATCAAATCCTCTTTGCGTCCTCGACAATCCCAAAACGAAATCCATGCTTATCACCTCCCATGGCCTCTCTGGTATGGGCAATGGATGATAAAAACCTGCATTCTGCTTTCTCCCCTTTGAATGCTGGCAAATTCTGCATCTGTTAACAAACCTCTTGACATCTGCATGCATCCCTGGCCAAAAGTATGCTTCACTTAGCTTCACAAATGTCTTGTCATGGCCAAAATGCCCTGCCAAGCCTCCGCTGTGTTTTTCTTTTAACAGATTCTCCCTCATGGAGAAATTTGGAATGCATAGTTGATTGCCTTTGAACAACAACCCGTCCTGGATCACATACTCTATCCACTGACTTCGGTCTCTGATAACTAGGTTCTCAGTTTCTCTATACGCTTCACTGAAATCCTGATCAATTGCATACATGTCCTTAAGATCATCAAAGCCTAAAGTCTTGACTTTGAATTCCTGCAACGACAAACATTTCCTGCTCAAAGCATCAACCACTTTGTTAGCAGTACCCGAAATATGCTTAATTACAAATGTAAAATTCTGCATGTATTCTACCCACTTAATATGCCTCTGATTCAATTTCTCCTATTGGGTTACATACTGCAATGCATGGTTATCACTATATAAAATAAATTCTCTCGGAATCAAATAGTGTCTCCATTTCTTCAATGCTTGTATGATGGCATAGAACTCTTTATCATATGTGGAGTATTTCTCCCTTGCCTCATTCATCTTCTCGCTGAAATATGCAATTGGTCTGTCATCCTGACTCAAGACCGCTCCTATGGAAAATCCACTCGCATCACATTTTACCTGGAATGTCTTCATGAAATCCGGCAATACCAAAACCGGTTGTTCCGTGATCTTCTGTTTCAACAAATTGAAACTCTTCTATGCCTCTTCAGTCCAATGAAAATATTTATGTCTTTTCCTGACTGTGTCCATCATCGCTGCGCTAATCCCACTGAAATTCCTGATGAAATTCCGGTAGAAACTAGCCAGTCCATGAAAAATTCTCACCTCTAAAACATTTCTCGGTGATGGCCAATTTTTAATTACTTCCACTTTGTCCGGATCCATCCTCAACTCATTTGACGAAATAACAAAACCCAAGTAAATGAGCTCTGTCTTCATAAATGAGGACTTCTTCATATTGATCAACAACTTCTCTTGCTGTAGATTCTTCATCACTATGGCCAAATGCTTCAGGTGTTCAGCCATTGACTTACTGTAAATCAGTATGTCATCCAAATAAACAATGACAAATTTCCTGATGAACTCCCTCAGGACTTCATTCATCAACCTCATAAATGTACTCGGTGCATTTGTCAAGACAAACGGCATGACTAGCCATTCATACAAACCCTCGTTTGTCTTGAATGTTGTTTTCCACTCATCGTCTTCCCTCATGCGAATCTGATGATATCCGCTCTTCAGATCTATCTTTGAAAAATACTTTGCTCCACTTAGGCAATCCATCAGATCATCCATTCTCGGCAGTGGAAACTTGTACCTGATGGTTATTTTATTGATCGCTCTTGAATCGGTGCACATTCTCTAGCCTCCATCTTTCTTTGGACTCAGTACCGTTGGAATGACACACGTGCTTAAACTTTCCCTGACCAACCCTTTATCTAACAATTATTGTACCTGCCTTTTTACCTCTTCGTTCTCCTGCGGCGTCAACCTGTACGCGGCTTTATTCGGAAAACTAGCTCCTGGTACAAGGTCTATATGGTGACTTACGCTCCTCATCAACGGCAACAAATGAGGTAATTCGTCTACCACGATGTCAGTGAACTCTTCCAGCAGTTCTTGAATTTCTTCTGGTAAATCATCCACTCTTGTGCTGGTCAAAACGATTTTGGGTTTTCTGACCACAAAGAATTGTGGATCTTCCTTCTTCTTAACCTCCGTAAGAAGTTCCTTCCCACTCATGAGAAGTACTGTGTTGCTTACCTCCGGCTTCACCTCCTTATCCTTTATCGGAAGCAACATATGGGTTCTCCCATTTTTCTCCAGGTTATATGTGTTCATTCTCCCATCATGAATCACATTTCTGTCATATTGCCATGGTCTACCCAGCAATAAATGACATACATCCATGGGAATAACATCACATAAGATCTTATCATTATACCCACCTATCTTGAATTCGACCAAGCATTGTTTAGTAACAGTTACCTGGTGTCCCTTCTGTAGCCACAAAACCCTGTATGGAATGGGATGATTAGTCGTTTCCAGCTCCAATTTCTCTACCATCTCGGTTGAAAAGAGATTATCTGTGCTACCACTATCAACAATGACCTTCAACACCCTGTCTTTGGTCTTGCAAGCTGTTCTGAACAGTCTGGTCCTCTGAACCGAATTCTCCACCTCCTTCTCAGGTGTCAAAAGGACTTTTCGCATCATGAGCGACCTTCCGCCTTCTACGTCTTCAGCCTCAACATCTCGCCTCTGCGCTTCTATGATGTGAGCTTCTCCGATGTCCTTCTTTTTCTCTGGACACTCCTACGACTTGTGCCCATTCTTCCCACATGTGAAGCATGTGATAACTCCACCTCTTCCTCTTCCTCTGCCTCTGGTACTAGGAAAAGTATTGCCATCAGCATATCCTCCACTCTACTCTGTATGTTGCCCTCTCTGTTCAACATATGGTTGCCTCTGTGAGGTTCCACCTCTTTCAATCTTACCCTGAGGTTTCTTCCATTCCTCCTTGGGCTTCTGATATTTCTCCTGGGCAACTGCTTTGCCTCTTGGTTGGCTTCTGCCTCGCCCTCGCTGACCTTGCTTTCAGCTCAGCTTCTCCTCAGCTTTTAGAGCCATCTGATAAAAATCCTCCACCATCCTGATGGTAACCATGCTTAATTCGTCCTGAATGTTGTATCTCAGACCATTCAGATATCTAGCAACCTTCTCATCATCGCTCTCCCGATGACCTGCTCTGATGTTCAGTCGATAGAATTCTTCAGTGTATTCTTTCACTGTCATCAGTTTCTGTCTCAGGTTCTGCATTTGCCTGAACAGAGTAATTTGGTAGTCTCTGGGGATGAACTTCTCTTTCATCTTTGCGATCATTCGATCCCAGCTCTTGATATTTTGCTTGCCTTTGCAGCGTCTGTCTACTTGTAGCTCGTCCCTCCACAATGTTGCATGTCCTTTCAAGCGTGTGAAAGCATGCTTGACTTTCTTATCCTCTTCGATATCCTCATAATCGAAGTAGGTGTCAAGAGCTCTAATCCAATCTAGCAGCTCCTCTGCATCCAGATTCCCCTCATAGACGGGAATGTCCATCTTCGCCTTTGCAGCCATCCTGGAAATGGCTTTGATCAACCGCTCAGTTGATGCATCTTCCACTGTGACCTCTTCTTCATGTCCAACTTCCTCTTCAACTTCGGAGTCACTGAAATCTCCAACACCGACTCCGCGTCTTTGTGCTGTCTCCATGTCTTCGAGTCTTGCTCAGAGATCTCTCATCTATCTCTCCATTTATGGATTTCCGACCGACATGCCTCGTCTTCTCACCTCCCTATCTTCTGGATCAGGTGATTGTCTTTCTCTTCTTGGCGGCATGGCGAATTTTACTCCTTCTCTGCTACAGAAAGCAAAGATATTTCTCCGCTCTGATACCACTCTGACGCAGTGTGTATCATAGTGCTTTCTTTTCTCCTCGCTCCCTCTTGCCTGAAATATACAGACAAGAATCTGTGCTCTGATACCACTTGATGGCGCAGCCGCACTCCTCGGATCACATCCGCTTCTCTAGGACCTTCTTTCTTCTTGGCCCGAAGAACGTAAATGTTCTTCTATTCCCCTATCGGAAATATCTACCCACAGATTCCTTCTCATGACTTCCCTCCTTCTGCTTGTCGGGAAATCGGAACTCGCATCTTCGCGAGTTCACTGTCGATCACTAAACTCTCAAGTCCCCGAGACCCAATGTGTCAGTCAACGCTGACTTTATCCCTCCACTATCGGGACTCCGGCTCTATCACATCTTTGCAATTCTCGACACCAACACTCAGGTTTCCAACCTCCGATACGCGATGCGCCGAAATGCCAAAACTCACGATATCGCTCCCTTGCGACTTCGCTGCTCGCAAGGTCAATTAACTCCTATGTCAGCTCTCGATGCCCGAGACGCCGAAACGCCGATATCTCGCGTCACTTGCCACATCACCCAGCTGTGGCCCACACTATTTACGCGATTCATCGAGACTTCACTTCTCGCACTATCGCGATTTCCCTGGCCAAATCTTCGATCCCTTTCTCACGAGACTACGATATCCAATCTCGCGATGGATCCAATGGCTCTGACTGGCTTGGATCAATGGCTCGAATTGTTCTGAGCGTCGAACCTCTTCACACTTGCGCTGTAAATTTCTCGCACTCTTGGGAGATCTAACGATCCACCAGAACTCGCGGATTCTCCACAGAGAATACCGATCATCTATCCCTTCCAACTGAAATCCACGAAATGACGAGACACTCTTCCATAGAGCTCGTCACCCTGCGCATAAACCTGTGACATTCCTTGCAAGCCTTCCAGGCATGCCTTTGTCTATACCGTCCTTCGACGAACTCAAAGGCCTATCCTTCCTGAGATTTTCTCACAACTTTCGATTCCCTTCAGGAAACTCTTTGCACGCACTCCTTGCGGAAAATATTCAACCACAACTAAGTGTTGAAGCTTTCTCGACCCTGCGCACTCCTGCAGCAGCAGTCTTCGATTCCTCTGCTCAGAACTGCAACTCTGAGTCTTCGTCTAGCCTGCGCATGCCTTGCACGGCTCCGGTGCCCAATCTGCACTTATGGGAACTTAGAACAAAAGTTACCTCTATTTGAACCCTTCTGTCAACGCACTCCTTGCGGACGATTCAACTGCACTCCTTGCAAGAATTCTCTGGTTCAAGATAGAGAAACAATTGAAACTAACTCCTTGTTCCCACAGACTTCAATTCAACCATGAAATCACATACACAGCATATGAAAGAAAATGTATGACAAGAAGTAAACATTCATGAGCATATTAACATAAATACACAGAGAATAACACAAGCCATGAATTTGAATCAGAACTCTTTCTATTAATTCAAATGTCTGTACATGGGTGTTCTTCATACACTTCTCTGCATGCTCTCCTCAACAATGCTGCTCCATAATAATGTTACAATGTACAAAGGAGGGTGTCTATATCCCGTTTCCCTCTTGGACTCTAAGCTATCAAATCTAGAATTAAATTCCTATCTAACAACATTAAATCTATTAAATTCCGACTATCTACCTAAGGACGAGAGCTATCCACTCAAGGTCCATTTCAATATACGAGGTGCGCTTCATAAATGGCTTCATTAAAGACTTGCGCAACAATCCCAAAGTGTTTTCAAAATTAGTGTTGTTTGTCCAGTTGTTCTCCGCTTTCCGCGTTGGCTCGCTTGACGTGGGCGATGCTCCTGCATCAGACCTCCTAGCCTTAGAGAACGCTTTCACAGCTATCAGCAATGTGTCACCCCCGAAATGGGACACAAATCCACCAGGGTAAAGTAAATCCTAGGCTAGGGTGAGACTATAAAAAGATACACAATGAACGATGAAGGATTCCCTCCAAGGATCCTACTTACGACCACTGCTCACAGACTCTCATTCCCCACATGCCTGTCCCACCCTGGGAATATACACCTTCACTGTTCCACAGTCCATTGGTTTCTCCACTTCCCTTCTAGGGATTCAGCAACATGTCGGATCAGAAATTCTCAGAGCTCTGTAGTTGCTGATAGACTCCCTCCAGGAGAAATCACTTTCCCAACAATCTCTCTCACTTGGAGAGAGTTTCTCATAGGCCTGGAAACCTGCTTCTTCCATCCATGGGCCTGAAAACATGCCTCTTCAAACCACAAGCCTGACAACCTACTTCTTTTGTCCAACTATTAAGTCCAACGGGAAATCACAGTAGAAAAAATTGGGTAAGGTAGTGTACATGCTCAAAAAAATACCAGTGCATGAAAGTTACAAAGGTTCACGATGGAAAAGGGTTCAATAATGGTAGAAATTGGTTGACTTCATGCCTTATCAGTGCGTGAGGGAATGGGGTAAGGGATGAAAACAATGGTCTGCGAACCCCCACAACGATGGATTTTAACACATAAATTTTCATGCATCATGGATGACACATGACTCTCCAGAAGCTCATTCCTCTCCACTTGGAGTTCATTCCTCTTGCCAAAGGAACTTAGGATAAAAAGGTTTATTTCCCAAGATTTAGTATTTTAGGAAATACATTATAATATTCCCTTGGGTTAAGCCCTCAAGCTTAGCCCCTTTTTCCTAGCCTCTCAACCCCCTTCCCTTTCCCTTCCTAGTGGATATTAGTCCCCCATAACTCTTTCTTCATGGTTGTTCTACACACAACGATGCATTTTTATTAATGATCTGCATAATTGCATATACAAAAATAGGCTCATTGGCCTTTTCATATAGGATCTCCGGCCTAATAAACACATAAGCCTCCAAACTTGTAAATACTTGGCTCACCAGCCAATAAACATCATTAAACATCATTACAATCCAATAGGGGCTCGACCTTGGGGTATTGCAATCCCCTCCCCTTCTTTATGCACTATCCTTCGTGCATCATATTTACATATTACATCAAGATTTTCAAAAATCTTCAAAAAGATGCAAGTTTTCTGCTCGCATAACATCTTCATGCTCCCAAGTCGCGTCCTTAGGACCATACCATGTCCATTGGACCTTTACAAGCTCTATGGATTGATTTTAGAGATATTTGATTTTCCGGTCTAGAATGCATATCGGATGCACTTGAAAAGCGTTTTCTTGATCCACCTGAATCACATTCCAATCAATAACATGATTAGCATCAGGTATATATTTCTTAAGCAATGATACATGGAATACATTATGTATAGACATAGATGCAGGTAATGCAAGCATGTAATCTACTGGTTCAATCCTCTCTATGATTTAAAATGGCCCACAATATCTGGCTGACAACTTGGAACAATTTCCCAACTTCAGGGAACTTATGTTGGCCTTCCTTCCAAGAAAAAATGATCACCCACTTTAAATTCCCTGTGAGTTCTTCCCTTGTCAGCATAGCTTTTCTGCCTGTCTTGGGCAACCTTTAAATTTTGTTTAATCTTCAACATTTTCTCTTCCATTTCTCTGAGAAACTCTATCCCAACCACTACTATATCAGCTGGGTTGTCCCAACTTACTAGTGTGTTTCACTTTCTTCCATAAAGTTCCTCAAATGGGCTCATCTTCAGTGATGCTTGGTACCCATTGTTATAGGCAAATTCTACCAAGTGTATATATTTTCCCATTTAGATGATTTTTCCATCATGCACATCCTTAGCATATCCTCTATCACTTGGTTCACCCTTTCTATTTTCCCATCAGTTTCGAGATGATAAGTTGAGTTGAAGTTAATATTTGTTCTGAACTCTTTGAATAACCCCTTCAAGAACTTTGAGGTAAACTTTGGGTCTCTATCAGACACAATTGTCTTGGGTATGCCATGCAAGCATGCTACTTCCCTCATATAAATATCAACAACATTGGTTTTCTTCTGAGTAACCTTCATAGGAATGAAATGGGCAACTTTAGTAATCTTGTCCACCACCACCATGATAACATTATGTTGCTTGCTTGTTCTGGGCAATTTGGTGATGAAATCCATTATCACCACTTCCCACTTCCACTTAGGAATGGGAAATGAATGCAACAATCTGGCTGGGTGTCTATGCTCATCCTTGACCCTTTGTCACTCTAAACATTTAGCAATGTACTCAACAATCTCTCTCTTCATGCCTGGCCAATAATATTGGCTCTTGACTGCTGAAACTATTTTCTGATATCCTGTGTGTCCAACATAAGGTACATTATGCATCTCTTTTAAAATCGTACTCCTCAATTAATGAGAATTGGGTAAATAAATTATGTTCCTGTACAAGAGAATTCCATCATTTCCTAGTTCATAATATTCAACTTTCTATTGCATTTTACCTTGCTTCAATTTTGTTACCATTTCCATGTACTGCAAGTCAACTTTTACAACCTCATAAATTCTTCCTTTAAGATCAGTTTGATACATGCTAATGGATGTAGCATGCAATTCATGCACTCTTCTGTTGAGTGCATTAACCACTTTGTTGTCTTTTCCTTTGATGTGCTTAGTATCAAATTCATACTCACCGAGGAATTCTAACCATATGCTCTTCCTAACATTCAAAGTTGGTTGATCAAACAAATATTTCAGACCATTATGGTATGTCCTCAGCTCAAACCTCTTTCCATTGAGGTAGTTACTCAAGTTCTTCAAGGCGTGCACTATGGTTGCCAACTCTAAATCATGAGTGGCATAAATCCTTTCATGCTCTTTCAATTTTATGGATTCAAAACATATCACAAACCCATTATAGATGAGGAATCCACCAAGTCATTCTTTGCATGCATTTGTGCAAACCATGAAATATTCATTTGGATAAAAAATCCTCAGAATTGGAGCATTGGTTAACAAATGCTTCAATTATTGGAATCTCTTTTCACGTTTTGTTGTCCATTGAAAATTCACCCCCTTCCTTTGCAAGGAAGTGATTGGGTGAGAACTTCTTGAAAACCCTACAATGAATCTTTTGTAGTATCTAGCTAGACCCATGAAAGATATGACTTATGTCACATTCTTAGGTGTTGTTAACCCTTTAATAGCTTCAATATTTTCAGGGTCCACTGCTATCCCTTCTTTGGATATGATATGCCCCAAATAATGGATTTGGTTTTGATAAAATAAACACTTGCTCAATTTGGCATACAACTGGTGCTCTCTTAACACTTGTAACACCATCCTCAAGTGATTCTCATGTTCTTCTTCTGACTTGGAATACACAAGGATGTCATCCAAAAAGACAATGACAAACTTGTCTAAATATTCCCGGAAAACACCATTCATAAAACACATAAAAACAACTAGTGCATTTGATCATCCAAATGGAACCACTGTGAATTCATAATGACTATACCTTGTCCTGAAGTCGGTCTTGTTGATGTCTTCATCTTTGATCCTTACTTGATGATATCCTAACCTAAGATCAATCTTTGAAAATCTCCTTTCATCCTTTAATTGATCAAAGAGATCATCGATCTTTGGCAAAGGATACTTGTTCTTTATAGTCACTTTATTCATTTGTCTGAAGTTGATGCACAATATCAATGTCCCATATTTATTCTTCACAAATAAAAATGGGGCGCCCCAAGGTGACACACTTGGGAATATATAACCCTTCTCCAGAATCTCTTCAAGATGCATTTGCAACTCCTTCAACTCTGGTGTACTCATTCTATAGGGAGTCTTGGATACTGGAGCTTCTCCAAGAATCAAATTTATAGAGAAATAAATAACTCTCTTTGGGGGTAGTTATGGTATCTCCTTGAACACATCCTCAAAATCTTTCAGGACTGTATGATCCTCCATATTTGGCACCCTATCCTTCAATGCTTCTTCCATATGGGCTATAAATATTTGGCATCCCTTCCTATAACATTTCTTTAGCTGCATTGTTGAGATCTCTCGGACAATGACTTCCCTAGGAATTCCTTGGAATGTTCTTGGGTTCCCTTCCTCATCTAGACAAGTAAATGTCTTGTTATGATAGTCTAAGACAACTTGGTGTTGGTCCAACAAATCTATACCAATCAACAAGTCATATGAACTGAATGGCAGGATGTTCAAATATGCCTTGGTACTTAGACCATTCATGTCCACTGGACATGATTTAACCAGCTCAACAACTTTTCTCTTGGCTCCTGTAGCCAACTGTACCAATCAATATTTCTCATGCTTGCTTCTTGGAAATTTCAATCTTTCGACTACCTTAGGATCTATATATCTATGACTAGCTCCTGAAACTATCAAAATAGTAAAGGAATGGTTATTGATCATACCTTATACTTCAATCATATGTGATTGAAAATTTGCTTGCTTGTTGTTCAGGGATGCATAGATCCTTGGTACACTTCTTCCCATGTCCTCCATTGTTTCTGGTTGTTGTACATTGTGGACAACTCTCACTTTGTCAGTTTTGTGAGGACAATATCTATACTTATGGTCTCCTTTACAACCCTAAAATTGAATGGGTGTCTTCCTTGGCATTTTCCCACCTACCTTAGCCATCCTGTGCTCTCTAAAACATGGTTTTCCTTGAGGACTGTTTCTGAGAAACGATGGCTTGTTCCCCTTTACCTCTATTCCCTCTTAAACTTCTTCTTGTCATCCCAAGCCTTCTAGAAAGTGGGCTTTCTATTATGCTAATCATATAAACACTTTTCTCTCCTTATGGTTTCCTCCAAAGTCTTGGGATCATCATATTGTATCTTGTCACTGATGAAATATGGCAGTCCACTCAGGTACCTCTGAATATTAACTGTCTCATCCTTGATAAAGGAGACATACTTCAATAGATCTAAAAATCTCCTTTCATATTCATCAATAGTCATTCTTCCCATTTTGAGTTCAAATAACTCTTTCATCTTTTTGTCATAATACCTCTTGGTTAGGTATTTCTTCTCAAAATGTTTCTTGAATTCCTTCCAAGTCACATTTTTCTCCTTGATGTGTCGCACTTGCACAAGCTGATCCCATCACATGGATGGCTTTCCTTTCAGCTGATAGATAGAAATTCTTCCTTCTGCATGAGAAGAATAGTTATGAAATTGGAAGAAATTTCTCATGCCCAACAACCATGTCTCAACATATTCATCCTTCTTGTGCTCTCAATCAAAAGTAGGAGGTTTGATATTATTCATTTATCCTTTCAATTCATCCACCCTAGACCTCCTATGATGCTTCCTGACATGGTATGGACTTGAGCTACTATGTGTTCTCCTATGGGAATGATTTTGTGAGTGATGGTGATGTCTGTTACCACTCCTTGATCTCCCTTTTTCGTCAGGGGTCCTATGGATTCCTGATTTGCTGCAACCACTCTCCTTATCCAACTTATTTTCAATTTTGTCCAGTATTTTCATTAAATTCATATTGAATTATTCCTGTTGTTCCTTGGCCTTCATAATCCTCTCATTATCAACCTTGTGGCTTTGGACATTTGTCTACAATTTTCTGATGGTCTTAGCCAGATTTATGTCTTCCTCCTTTCCTCCTCCATGTCCATTGGAGTTGGTTCCTTCCATACCCAATTGGACATTCAACCCTCTGATTTCATCTTCTTAGTTGTATACTTTATGTGTATCATACATCACTTTTGCACTCTGGTTTGATTATGATCTGACACTTGTTGATTCTGCAAAACTGTGCATCCAACTGAACTTTGTCAGGCTATCTGTTCTTAATAATTTCATGAAAACATGAACCATTCTGATTCATTAATATATATATTTGACTTATTTTCTGTTGATTTCCTGAGAAAATTAATGTTCAGATCCAATTTGTGGGTGAACAATTATCTTCTATTGTTCAATATCTTTCCAATGCCCACTTCCATGCTCAATTATGAGTTTTGAGCAAGAAGTTATGGATACTTGAACAATTTGTGTTTTTAGTGATGCAATCATGTACATGGATTCTTCCAAATCAGATTCGAGTTGGCTCTTGGATCCATGTTGGATCCCTCCTTCAAGTTCACAGGCCTTCCTTACTTCTTTAGGTGTAGGTCTGTACAATAAAAAATCCCACGAGCTCCTTCTCTAAGCCTTTTCCTGCTCTTAAAACAAAATTTTAGGTGCTATCCCCTTTTCTTCGCCCCCCTAATTCATGTGACCATGGGTTGTGACCCAGTGCTAATAAATAGGTGCTTATATTGTGCTTCGGGCCTCCAAGGCTCCAGAACTTCGGGGCTTCGGAGGACCTACCTTTATTACAATACACTTTCCCTGAATGCCTATTCTCTGAATACTCGGAAGATGTACAAATCCACGATCCTCATTCCTTATTTAGATCTATGGTGGATAGGAGCTCCGAGACTTTGAGATTTGATGATTTCCAAGGAACTTATCTACAAATCTCCTGAAGTGTCAATTCACTGAAGATTATCTCCCTTGCTTCCACGTGTCATCTCTCGATCAATGATCGAGATTAACTCCGGCCCTCCAAGAGTTATTGACTCAAGGAACCTGCAACTCAAATACCTCTGGATTACCCCTCTTCTGGACTACGAGATCTGGTGCCACACATCCGCTGTGATCAACGGTCGAGATGGACTCTAGCCTTCGACCTCCAGAAGTCGTCAACCTAAACTAATTATGCCTTGAATCCTCCAAACCACGTGATCTACTGTCGCGTGTCCTCTCCCGATGAACAGTGATGATTTACTCTGCTCTTCGGAGCTTTGGGTGTTTCTCCTTCCTCTCATTTCATTCCTTTCGAATGCCGAAGTGATGAAATATTGGGGTCCACTTAGTACTTCACACCTAGGTGATACGTGGAAGATTCCAAGAAGTGGACACATGTCCCAATCCGAGGGGTGACACCTGTCAAGTTCTAACTACAAAATCATCCTTTCAAAAGAAAAAAACACACTAACATGTGGCATGCATATTGTGTGTCCACGTCACCCCAGGTGACGTCACCAAGCCACATCACTTCGATGCTTTGTGACTTCAGAACTTCGGGACTTTAGAGATACGAAAGTTCTTCCAACAACTTTTCCCGAATGCTAAACTCCAAACTTCTTAACTTCCCGGGGCCCACGTAGTCTAGCTGTCACCAATCAAAGTGGTGACATGTGGCTCCATCATCGAGTGACATGTGTTAGGTCCCAATTGGTGCTAATTTCATGTCAAAAGTACAAAAACAAGTGACACATGATAGAATTTAGGTAGGTCCATGTCACCGTAGGTGATGTCATCATGCCACGTCATATCCAACGCTTCGGGACTTCGGGGATTTCTTATCATCAATAGTTTCTCAAACCTACCGAACTACCAAACTATCAAATGGATCCACGTCACCCCTGGTGATGTCATAATGTCACATCACTTCGAAAAACTGGGACTTCGAGGATTCCTTCACATCTACACATTGTCAAAACTCCTGAACTACCGATTGCCGACAACTGTTTCCCGTAGCTTCGGGACTTCGGTGATTTCTTCATCGTGCAACCTCCAATGGATTTCCTCGAACACCAAACCACCAAACCACATGATAAATCCAACAATTCTCCTCCTCCCGAATGATCTACGACTGAGAATCACTTCGAGACTTCAGAGGATTTCCCTGTTGAACACCCCACAAACCCCGGACTACCGAATTCCAAACATTTCTTAATCTGAGGACACTTGTCCCTGGAAATGGATGATCCATATTGGTTCCAGACTTCAAGAGTTAAACAATTTTATCTGCTATAGTTTTAAAACGATCGAAGGGGCGAAGTCTGAAGGACTTCTATTCTTAACCTCCGTGCACCTTCTCCAGCTTTGACGGTTGTGGGGGATCTATCTTCTTCCGAACAGATCCAACGACACAAATTTAAATTTATGGGCCAATAGCACATATGTCGTGGTTTATCAAACTGTTATACCTCATGAGCTTCCGAACACAACCAAGGTGTTCCCCCAACGCCCTCTTGGCACTCTATACATCAATTCCTTGTATAATTTTGACTCCAAATTACACATTCGTGGCCCATCCGGGTTTAGTGTGAAAACCATGGGCTCTGGTACCAAATTGTAATGTCCCCCGGTCACCCAGGTCGGGGACATGCCACTACTTCAAAACGCAACTTCTTTGAAACCATATTATAATGTACCCAACCATCCCAGGGTCAGGCATGCTACCAAAAACAAAACTCTCTACTCTGTCCAAACTCTGATAAACACACACACACACACATATATAATGCAATTTAACATATATAGACATTCTTCTCATACACAGATTCATGTGGAAGTGACAGTAAACACATACATGAAATAAACACAGACAATTGTGATAAACTTCAGACATATACTTAAACACAACATGTAAAATTAATATGGAATTGGTACTTATATTCTTATGAGAAGAACATCGATGCGTGCAAACCTTCCATGAACCTCCCATCCTCAGACCACACTTCTCCAAGCTATCAACAATGGGTCACCCCCAAAATGGGATTAAACTCCACCCAGGGTAAAGGAAATCCTAGGTTAGGCCGAGACTATGGAAAGCTGCACAATGCAACAAGAAGGATTCCCTCCAAGGAGCCTACTTACACCCAGTTCTCACAGAATCTCATTCCCACATGCCCGTCCCACACTAGGAATATACACCTTCACTGTTCCACAGTCCATCGATTGCTCCACTTCCCTTCCAGGGCTTCAACAACAGGTCATATCAGAAATTCTCAGAGCTCTGTAGCTGTTGCTGGACTCCCTCTAGGAGAAATCAATTTCCCAACAATCTCTCTCACCTGGAGAGAGTTTCTCATAGGCATGACAACCTACTTCTTTCACCCATGGGCCTAACAAATTGCCTCTTCAAACCACAGGCCTGACAACCTACTTCTTATGTCCAACTCTTAAGTCCAAAGGGAAACCACAATAGAAAAAATTGAGTAAGGCAAGGTATGGGCTTAGAAAAATACCAGTGCATGCAAGTTAAAGAGGTTCACGATGGTATAGGGTTCAATAATGGTGGAAATTGGCTGATTGCATGCCTACTCGGTGCGTGAGGGAATGGGGCAAGGGATGGAAAGAACGGTCAACGAACCCCCACAATGATGGATTTTCCCACATAAATTTTCATGCGTCCTGGATGACACATGGCTCTCTAGAAGCTCGTTCCTCTCCACTTGGAGTTTGTTTCTCTCCCTAAAGGAACTTAGGATAACATGGTTTATTTCCCAAGATTTAGTATTTTAAGAAATACATTATAATATTCCCTTGGGTTAAGCCCTCAATATTAGCCCCTTTTTCCTAGCCCCTCATCCCCCTTCCCTTTCCCTTCTTAGTGGAGATTAGTCCCCCATAACTCTCTCTTCATGGTTGGTCTTCACACAACAATTTATTTTTATTAATGATATACATAATTCCATATACAAAAATAGGCTCATTGGCCTTTGCATCTAGGTTGTCCAGCCTAATAAACACATAATCCTCCCAACTTATAAATACTTGGCTCACTAGCCTATAAACATCATTACAATTCAATAGGGGCTCGACCTTGGGGTATTACAAAACTCACATTTTTTGTGGTTGGAAATTTGCAACAAGGGTTAGAAAAATATCCTAATCTAGAGGTTTTGCTAGATAACAAATAAATATACAAAACAAATCTAGAAACCCTAAATTATATGAAGATATTTCACTCCATTGTTTACATTATTCATGAGGAAAGTAAAGGACAATAACAAAAATAATAACCCATGAATAGAAAACAAGTTAAGAATGAAAGAATTTTACCATTTCCAATAGAAGTAAAATATAATTAAACACCCATGGAGGATTTCTTGGAGAATATGGACTCCTTGGACTTATCCTTGCGAGGGTTCTTGTTGTTTCTCGAGTGTGTAGCTTGGATCTCTCTTTATGGTTGAAAGTGGTTATAGTTGTTACTAGAAAATGTCATCAATCACAATGGGTGTCTTGGGATCTAGAGAAATTTCGGTAGCAATTCCTTACATTCAATGGGTGATCTCATAAGTGGAGGAAGCGTCTTGAATTTATAATAAAAATAGAGGTTATCTTTGACATGGTCAAAATAATAAAATATTGTTTGTTGACCGTGTCAATTTTAACCATTATTTTTAGGGTTTTGGTATTTTATTTTTCTTTTTGGTTAATTTCAAGAGGAAGAATTCATAAAGGTGTTTTATGACTTTAGGAAATGCATACGACTTTAGGAAAAGTGGTTCCTTAGGTCATAATAGTGAAAAATTGATGTAAAAGTGTGTAAAATGCATGGTACCCATACTATAGGTGGTGTATTTCGGTAAACCTAGCCTTTTGGTCTAGGTGAACAACTTTTGGGTTATAATAGATACCCCCTAATGTATGAGGTTAGGAGTACACCATATTACCAAAATACATTATAGTTTTCTTTTAAAATAAATTAGAGGACCAAGGAGATAGAGGAGCTCCATGGGCCAGAAGAACCACTCGTGAAACAGGCCAAAGGGTAACTTTGTCAATAAGAAATTCTCAAAGTGGTGAGTTTACATGATCTCAATAGTGACAAGGTAGGCATACCCATACTCATTGACATAAATCATGATAATGGTTACAATGGTGCACCTATCCAAAAGGGTCCAAGAAAATGAGACAAAATAAAGTCTCAAATACAATATGGTGTTGGCAAAGAGGGCCAAAATACAATACAATGATAGAAATGATCCCATATACATATTCCTATATCACAAAGTTCCAGGTCTACATCCTAACTACTATTGATATAGGTACATAGGAAATGACGACCCCTTCCTTGGGGGAGGGGGATGAAATCAACTTGAGAAACCCCGTTGAACTAGAAATGAGCTCTGAATATCTGAAATGATCTAACCGAAGGAAAATAAGGGATTGATAACGGTGAAACCGATCCAATCAAATCTCCAAAACTGCATCGAAGGCTTGATCATGGATATATATACGAATATCAATGATGCAATGATGACCTCAAGTCGATTAGAGAGATCCTACCAAGTCTAAGAGAAATTATGACTCTTTCAGCTTGGTCCAAGGTAACCTATCAAGGAGGGGGACATGTACTATGGTACATAAGACCAAGCCCTAGAATGAAGGTGTTGATGTTGATACGAGGAATTCTGTTGGTACCCAAGAATGAAAGGGGTTCCTTAGGCTTGTCATTAAAAGTAAAACAAGTGGATCCATATCTTTGGAATAAAATGTTGATGCTGGAACATGCGGGGGACTACCTAAAGGGAAACCCCCTCTTGAGGTTTGATGTATCTCACACATGTCCAGGAAATTGGTACAATCTATTGGATCACATAATCTTCAAGTTTATGATTCTCAAGCGTGCAATAATGAGATAAAGTCCAACACATGAGAAAAAACCAAGTCAAGGATAATTAACGACTCTCTTTGCTAAGTTTAAGGAACGTACCAATGATGAAGATGAGGCCAAGGTACACCATCCTGTAAGCTAGACCCCTAGAATACAAGTGTTGAAATCGATAGAGGAAGGTCTATGGGAAGTAAGGAAAGGATTCAAAACCTTGAATCCAACACAAGGTATAAAGTAAAGTGTGGCTTACAAAGATTGAAACCAAAAGGAAGTGGGGAAGGAAATGAGAGGTGGACTCAAAACTTCTCTTGTCCAGAGCATAAATGCAAGGCTGGCCTAGTAGCGATTAAAATCATTCCACTAGAATTAGTTAATCACTGTGCACATGGATTTTCAAGGACATATCAGTAAACCACTAGGACAAATGGAGGTCAAAGTTGGGAAACACAGGATGGGTATGACTCATGGAGTTGTTAACAAACTATAAAAAGACACAATGTGTAACTGACTAAACTCCATGGGACATAAAGGTGACTCATCTCATATGCTTTGAATAAGGGAAACACAGGGATGTTTCCAAAAATCGAACCAAGTACTGAAAAATCACAAGGCTCTCCTGGTATTTCCAAAGGGGTGTCAAGAGGACGAGGTAAGCTATGTAGTACCAAAATGGTAAATGCTCCTCATGATATTTCAAAAGGGGTATCAGGAGGATACAATAGATCAAAACATTGTGTCAAAAGACATGGTATCCAATTAGAATCCCACTGGGGAAACCAAATGGGGATACATAGGGGTAACGAGGAGATAAATGCCCTAGAAAAAAACTAGCTGGAAGTAATGTTCAATGTGAAAAATGAAAATGGAAGTAATCAATGGTAGGGACATTAATGTCAATCTCCTTGGGGGTGGGTGAATGGTGGCATAAAAAAGAATAATTTTCATTATATGGATGAATTAGAGGGCTTGTGATACATGATAATCCAACAAATAACAACCAAAAATGCAGGAGTCTAGGGTGTATGGCTGTCAACATGATGAGAATAAATGTGTGTGGCTTCACTTATGGTATGTAGACTAACTAGAATCCCAATCCTTAATGGGATTGAATGGCATGGGCACCAAAATGAAATAGGGGTCACTATTCCAGGGAACCCATGTAAGGAAGGCTCTATCATTGGGTATATGGAAAATGAAAAAGATGGAGGGGTTGGTCATCTACCTATGTGAGGGGGGTCCTATAGAAAATTTTCATGGAATTAAATACAAATGCAACAAATATAGGGGAGTTAACCGATAACACCTTGTTTCCCCCCAAGACTGTAATTATGCTTAAGACTTCATATGTTTATGTTTATGAAGTTTTAATCATGTTTTAATTAATGAAAACACTAAAAAAATGACTGAGAGGGAACACACTCGAAAGTAATAGACATTATACACAATTAGGAATTGATGAAGTAGGGATTGATTGAGTGGTTGGGTAAGGTGGAGCTGAGATGTTTTTGTTAAGAAAATAGGAAGCTTGTTTAACGAGGTATATTATGCTTGCAAACATGAACTCATACACCTACCAACATACCCAGACCAACATGAAACCACATGACCAATTATGGAGGTTAGATCAGTGGTTGAGGCAGTTAATAATTGTTTTTGGTTTGGTCTCTTAGATAAGGCAAGGGTTGATTAGACGACCTAATGCAAAGGACACCACATATTTTCCCCTTTAGGATGGGAACTATAGGCTATTAGTTACATTTGCAAGAAGCCACATGAATCTTGAGAGGACTGGTGGAGGAAGAGACCAAACGTGGAAAAACACCACTAGACTTCAGCAGGAGGAGACACCAGAAATGATAGAGTAGATAACCAACGAAAGAAGAGAGACACACGGAAAATAAAAGCACACACGAGAACAAACAATTAGAAAATAGAAGCTCGTCCAATTTATTGATGATCACCCTGAAACAAAGAAGACCCAGATCCAGACTAGAGAAATATAGGGCTACAACTTGGTACTTAATGGAAAGAAACTGACATTGGTAAGGGGAGGTTGCCGAGGGAATATTTAGTCGAGAAGGAATTCCCTTGTGCAGAGGAAATCTAGTTGATAAACTACCTGATAAACCTATAAATACCCTAATCTCATTGGGAAGGGGGCAACTTCTGTTGTTGTCAGAGGAGGAAAGAGAGTAACCTTCCTGGATCATCTTAATCTTGGAAACCAATCGAATCGTTCCCCTTGTTGTATCATGGATTGGAATGGGGGTGGCCTACTATAGGAAGGAACTCTATAGTATGACCTAAGGTTGGGAGGAAAGGTGTCCTCTCTTAGTCAATTGATTTTGGCTATTTTCCCTGATCATATAAGTACTTAACTTGATCTATATAGTTGTATATGAATGATGTACTTAACTATATAGATCAAGTTAACTATATAGATATAGTCAATTGATTTTGGCTATTTTCTCTGATCATATAAGTACTTAACTTCGACATGGACTGGAATGGACTGGAAGTACTTAAATTGATCTATATAAGTACCTAACTTGATCTATATTAAGGGAAGTTTCCCTTCAAATGCTTTAACTGTGGTAAGATAGGTCATTTTGCATCTAAGTGTCCCCATCAGAAAAAGGACCAGAACTCTGATGATGAAAAGAAGTACAAATACAAGAAATATAATAACAAGAAAAGTTTGGTTGCAAATAATGACAATTCCTCAGAAGACACCGACAGTGACTCATCCTGTGAAGATAAGGCAAATGACTTCATGCTTATGGCCAAGGAGGATTATGATAATAAAAGTACAGGCAGTGATGATAATGATGAAGAAGTTATGGTTGATATGGAAGGAGAACTGATCAGTGCACTGGAAGAAATTGATAGACTCAGAACTAAGAACAGAAAGAAAAAACAATTGTTGACACAGTTCAAGAAAGACAGTAGAAAACCCGATGAAGACTTTGCTCTGCTGAAAGTGGAATTAGAAGAGGCAAAGAAAATAGAAGACATACTGAAACAACAATTGTCAGAGAAGAAAGTCAAGTGTGAAGCCTTAGAAGAAGAGATAGTAAAAACTAGAAAAGAAATGGAGAAATTTAAAGGATTG
>ML780703.1:838551-862087 GCA_009831015.1 Picea engelmannii | reverse complement strand
AGGGAGAACAAGTGTTCTCTATTATACAGGTTGGAGCCTGTGTAACTGGAAGTTGGTGCTTCCATCCAGTTGGTGCTGGAACATATAGGGAGTTGGTGCTTCCTTCTAGTGGGTGCTAGAGAAACTAGGGAGTTGGTACTTCCTTCTAGTGGGTGCTAGAGAAACCGGAGAGTTGGTGCTCTCAAACAAGTTGCAGCTTGTAAAACAGAGGTAGCAGCCTCACATTGAGTTGGTGCTCAATTAATGATGATGTACAAAACTTAAAAGACTGCATATCATCTCGAAGAAGAAGAGGTTTTCTCCCTTTATGGATTTCCTCATGAAAATCTGTCTCTGTGTATACCTTATGTGTGACTGATGCTTTTTACTTTTACTATCCATATGTTGTATAATGTGGATGATCACTTGAAGAAAGATTAAGAATGTTTTAATAGAGTTAAAATTGTTTAAGCACAAAGACAACTGATTCACCCCCCCCCCCCTCTCATTTGTATTAGTAATTTCAACACTTTGAGAGGAAAGTTTGTAAGATATGGAAAAAAACTTCGCTCACCCTGTGATGTGAGTTTCCTGATGTTTTAGAGGTCCCTGTGAGGAATAGAGGACTTTGAGTCCCAAGAAAAATATTGATCTGTATGTGGAAAACTTGAAATATATGCAATAATCTTATCTCTAACAAAGTTAACATGCCTTTGATGGACTTGGAGTAGTTTTTCAACTCTTAAAGATTTTCTCAGAACCTTGGAGAAACATGAAAATTGGCTAAGTCCCTAAGTCGGGCGCTAACCCATAGAAAACCATGTGTTAGATAGGGAGGGTTTATAGCCATTGATTTAGGGGGATAATTACATCTTGTCCCTTTGTAAGGGAAGGCATCTTCGTCGAGAGAAATTGAGTGTCAGGACTTGTGTGAAGTCCGACGATTATCTGGTTTTGGAGAGAGAATGAGGACCGTTGATCCATCGAGAAAATCCTCGATGAGATATGGATCATTGGTTCCAAATGCATCGTCGTTGGGGTGTATAAGGATGGTAAAGTGAGTGATGATCCCAAAGAAGTTTCAATGCCTATGAAGGCTTGAGGATTGACGAGAGTCATTGATTGTCATGTAGGTGAGAGTGATCTCCACCAAATATTGTTGAGGGTTCTGCTTAAGTGAGAAAAAGGGGATGATGACATCATTATTAACATGATATTCCCGTAGGAAACCAACATATATCTAGGGGTGACATGTGTCACCAATGGAATTATCAATGGACTTGAGTGGTCTCGGAGGAAGTTGGAAGCCTTATAACCTCGATCAAAATCTAGATCGTTAGATCTTGATGTGGAAATATCCTAGCCGTTCGTCAGAAGATGGTGAGTAGAGACTTGGCTAAGACTCTAAGAATGAGACAATGATGAAAAAGGATTCGAGGTTAAATGACAATCAATGGATGACAGAATGGAAAGATGAAATATCAGCCATGTATTCATGTAGGTCCCATCTATTCGTCATGGAAGAGTTTAGGGGTATGGACATTAATTATCATGTAATATGTAGGTGGAAACGAGAATTGAGTCGTTTCCTGCTAGGTTTCGAGAATCATTAGATCTGATATTATACCCTCCAGCGACATTGTCGTCAGAAAATTTGAAGTTGGGGGTTTAATCTCCATGGGATTAGAATTCCCCGATGACGACGATGAAAGGTTTTGTGGAATTCATAACCAATGGTCAGTGAGTTAAGGGTAGGTGTCACATCAGCGCCACGCCAATGCCACATTGGAAGGTACAAGTGGTAGGAAGTCATGTGGATTCCATGTGGCAGCAAGATGGATTTTGATAACAAGATATTAGATACTACAGGAGGTTGTAACTCTAGATATTTATATTGGATTTGGGAATGGTTATAGTCGTTGGAAATCTCTTGGTGAGCATAATCCATCTATGGTATTTAGGATCTAATAAGAGATGAGTAGAGAAAGAGAAATATTAACATCCCACCTGTTAACATTAATTTTTGTCTTGGGCACAAGAGCATTCAGGGCTGCAAGTTACACGAGAGGCGCTCAAGCACAGCAAGAAAAAATCTCGTTTCAGGCTTCCAAGCAAGTAAGCGGGTGAAATTACATTGTCAATGGCGCAGATTCATCTATAGAAGCAGATAGACGGGTGGCGTAAATTAACGGTTAGCGGAGTTGCGTCGGGAATAGCATGATGGATAGCACCTATATTACGTGCAAGACAGGTTATCAGCCATCCATCCAAAGGACGCGTGGCGCGAGATCTAGTCACGTCGGCATTTCGAAATTTGGGAGATCGAAGGGTGGTGGTTTCTCATCACTATACATCTCGAAACCCCGAACCTAGAAATTCCGAAAGCGCCTAGAGTCGGGCCCACGGTCATGGCACTCGATCACAAGAGGCACAGAATTGGGAAAAGGGTGCTGGCGCACGCCATATGATGGGACAGGCCCCAAGCTACCGACGTCATATCAGTTGTTCGATCTAGTTGGGACAGGTGGCAGCCAGATGGCGTTTCGGGGTTCGGGGTTTCGAGAGACAAGGGACCTCCCATCCACTGCGACAGAAATCACCGAAATGCGAAATACCGATAAGTGCCTTTGAAGCTAAGCCCATGGTCCTAGCGCCCAGTCACATCAAGCGAGCCTGGTAATGGAGGTAGCCCTCTTCTAACGTCAAAGGCCATCTCGGTCGTTCCTCTTAAGGACACACGACACACATCTATGCTTTCGCGGTTTGGTTAATCAGGATTTTGAGGAGGAAGTGCATCGCGAACTCCCGGTGCCAGAAATCCCGAAGGGATCGGGACCATTCATATGAGCACATGCAGTGCAATATATGAGCCATGAGTGCCCCCCCCCCTAGCTGTTATATCACTTCCATGTCGTTCCCTCCTCGGCGCATCATCCTCTCACCTCCCTCCAAGTGTCTCTCCCCCCCCCAGTCATCTCCACCTCAGCACCTTCCACCATTCACACGTACCCCTGCGCTCCATGTCGCCTCCACCTGTGTCCTTTTCATACCGCGTGGCATCCCTTAGCTGATGTCACAATTCCTGCCACCGCCTCCATAGTGTACACACCTTCACCCCCTCATTGCACCCTCGTCCACATCCGCCACAGGGGTTCCTGTGTAGCAGTCCAACTGTTCAGCTGATCTAGGTGGCACCAGGAGGAGACCTCCACGTCCCAGGAGGCAGAGTTGACTAAGACTGTTCCTGATCCCTAGATAGTAGTTATTGCAGTTGTTGGAGGTGGTTAAACATCGTCTCCGCTATAAATGGAAAGACCGACAGAGGACTAAAAGCATGTGGACTCACCTGTAGGACAGTCAGGGGTCCGATTGCATCTACCAGAAGCGCACGATCATCCGGAGTCTACATGCGTAGACTATCAGAAGCCATGCAAGTGTAATGCTTTTATTGTTGTTTCTTGTGTTCGCTGCTAGGTTTTTTGTTGGAGTATATGAAGGCGTTTTCGCCATTTTTTGTAATCCATCAATGGTAGAGGGAAGCTCCCGATTGTAAAGTTTTAATAGACATTCTAGTTCTCTGGTTATGCATCTGTAGGTAAGATTTCTTGTTTAATGACAGACAGTTTTCTTACCCCATCTAGTTCTCATCTCATACTGAGGGAGTTCATGATTGACTGATTCACATGAATTATTGCAATTATGTTACGATAAAGGATTTATTGTTGCATTGTTGTATTCTCCGGTTTTCTGCGTTTGAATTTAAGAAGATCTTGCGTTTAGATGTTTTCTCCTACAATCTGTTAGAAACTTGATGTTTACGACAAACCTTTGCATTTCTCTTATACATGTCTTCCCCCTATTCGCCCTTATTACACCTCACTGTCTAAAATTTATCTAAGACTTCACTTGCCCATGCATGCCTGGCCTAGTTTCAGAGTTAGAACAATATTGTTTTGAGTTAACTTCCATTCGATCACCCCCTTTTTATAAACAAATCATGACATAAACTGATGGGCATCGAGCTCTACTCCTGTTGTAATCCAAGAGTGACTTCTGACGCTAACATTTCTGGCGCCGTTGCCGAGGACGAAGTTGAAAATTTTCCCCGTGATTGAATGACATTAAGCCTCTGATTCTGAAGGTGCATCAAGTATAAGAGCCTTTGAATATTGCTACTATGCACCTAGCGACTCCATTGTGACGAATCCACTGTGGTGAACCTACCATGTTAATTGTGGCTTTCAGAGGTAGAAAGACGCGGTCCCATCCACAGTTGCCTCTAGCTACACCTGAAACCAGGTAATCTGCCATCTCCTTCTGTAGGAACTCCATTTTCTCCTCCTCAGTTTCTTAGAAGAACTTTTTCTGAAGTTTCCCATTTCCTGAATTTCGGGAGTGTTCCTGTTGAGTTTTCCCCCCTGGTCTAGGATTGGAGGGAGAAATCCTTGTCATTCCCCTCTCCCCTGAAGCTGTACCTTGGCATAGACCCAGGACCATAGAAGATTTCCCCACTCCTAGCTTTACCACTCCTCCTCTTGTTACTGTTGTCGCTTCTGCACAAAGAGAAGCATCTGCTGGCTTAATCCCATTAGCCTTCTCCCTAAACCCCCTATTGTTTCCCATTCCACTTAGAATCTCATCCACAATATCCCCTTTTCGAGCTCCTTCTCCTCTGATTTCTCCTCCACATAATATCCTTATGGCAGGAGCAAATACCCCTATGAACAGAATGGAGGCTATTATAGCTGCTAGGTATGCTCCCCTTGTGTTACCTCAGCCTCTCAATGCCCTCCCAGTAGATGGTTACCTCAAGCAGCAGCCCAAGTTTACAGGTGAGGGGGACATAACTGCATAGGAACACCTAGAAGCCTTTTACAGTTTTACAGATGATAATGTTATCATGCATGAAGATGTATGGATGAGGATTTTTGTCCATAGTCTTCAAGGTGAGGCTAGAAAATGGTTTAAGGCCCTACCTCCTGGATCTATTGATGGGATCAAAGCTTTGGATAATGCCTTTTTGAGATAGTGGGGAGATAAAAAAGTTGACTTCATGTATTACATGACAGAGTTTGGGTCTTTGAAGATAAAAGAAGGAGAGTCTATCTCTGACTTCTCCAAGAGATTCAATAAAATGTACAATAAAATCCCTGCTGAGATAAAACTCTCCGAAGCCTCTACAAAGATCACTTATGTTAGCGCCTTTGATCCCGATTTCTGCCTCCTGTTGAGGGAAAGAAGAGCCACTATGCTGGCCCACATGAAGGATGCATCCGTGGAGGTAGAATCTAACATATTGGCTATTGACCAACTTAGGAACATTGCTGATAGAAACATATCCAGGAAGAGGCCTGAAGCCTCCCCATCCGGTTCCTCTCCCCTGCCCCTTTAGACAGATGAGACAACTAGAGTGCTAAAATCACTTTCTGGCAGGATGGAAAGGTGGGAATTAGAAGGGAAGCCCATGTACAAAAATCCACAAAATACAGATAGCAGGGGCTTCAATAAGCCTAATAACAATGTGCCACAGGCTTTCCCAAGGGAACAAAAGAGCATAGATAGATATGATCAGAGGATTCAAACCCCTCTCCAGAACAACCTAGTTTCTCATGAGGAAGGGGAGGAGGTGGATGAACTCGACCCTGAGATCCACTGCATTGAGGACACTTCCCTATTTCCTCATTTGGCATATGAAGAATCCCTTATCAACACTCAAATCAACGAGTTGAGTAGAGGGGAAAAATCCAGCAACACTCCTAACAGATATAATCTCAGGTCAAAAAAGAAAGAAGGGAATTTTGATAGCCAAGATCAGCCCCTCATAGCAGAAAGGCATACTAAAGCTGCAACAACCACTACTAAAGGAAAGAAAACTCAGAATACCTCGCCAACAGCCAAGGAACCTATCTCTGAGGTAAGGAAAGCTCCTAAGCCTATTCCCTCCTTTAATTTTGAGCATGAGATTCAGAAGATTAGAATCCCTGTACCCCTATCCGAACTAGTTAAAAATGAAGATTTCAAAAGGACCCTCTCCAAGATGCTACAATCTGAGCCCCCCCAGCCTTCCACAGACTCAATAAATCTCCAAGATGAAAAGCCAGAAGTTGTCCTAGGGCCCATGGTAGAATATAGAGATGATTCATCCGCTCCTTTCTACACATCCCTGAACATACATGATAAAGTGTTGCATAACTGCCTCATGGATTCAGGGGCTTCCCATAACCTTATACCTAAAATAGTAATGGAAGAATTGGGACTGGAGGTGACAAAGACTTATCATGATTTGTACTCTTTCAATTCAAGGAGAGTGCAGTGTCTGGGAGTCATCAAAGACCTGGTGGTTTCTTTGTTTCAACTGCCCATGAAGAGTGTGGTCATGGACATTGTGGTAGCTGATGTCCCCCCCAAATTCGACATGATGTTGTCAAGATCTTGGATTAAAAAGCTTAGAGGAACATTACAGATGGATCTCACATATGCCACCATTCCAGTCTTTGGAGGGGAACAAAGGAGGTTATATAGGGAATCTCAACTGGCCTACATTGTTAGTGACGAAGCAAACCCCACCAATCATCCTATCTTCGAACTTGACACTGATTTGGGGTCTAGTTTATTGCATCTCACGGATGCTCCTGAAGACCCTATCCAAGTCAGAAAACAACCCAATCTTAATTATCAGATTCCCCCTCCAACCATCTCTGTTTGGAAGATGTTCTTCGATGGAGCTTCTTCTAGCGAAGGCACTGGCGCTGGAGTGGTTTTCATATCACCTTGTCAAGAGACCATATCCCTGTCATACAATATGGAATTTGAAACTACCAACAATGTGGCGGAATATGAAGCTCTTGTTCTGGGTATGAGGGCTACAAAAGAAATGGGAATTAAAGAGATAACAGTATTTGGAGATGCTGAGTTGATTATCCAGCAAGTCAGAAATGCTTATCGTGCTAATCATCCTCGGCTCAGAAATTACAGAAATGAGGTATGGGACCTGATTGATAATTTCTTCTTGGCTTTTAACATTTATTTCATTCCAAGGGGGGAAAACACTTCAACCGATTCTTTAGCTGTCTCAACTAGTTTGCTCAAAGTTCCTCTGCCACCTATGGTCAAATATGATGTTGAAATAAAATATAGGCCCTATGTACCAGACAATGTCAAGCATTGGAAGGTATTCGAAGATGATCTGGAAATCAAAAAATTTCTCCAATCTATTGATGAATTTTCTGCATTGCACATTGATCAGGATCTTGACCTGGAAGGTGACCCTCACCCTGAGGTGTTTTTAAATGAAATTTCTAATCACCAAATTATTCAGCTGCCTAGTAATCACATTCTGAGGGGACTAGTCCCTTTAGAAAGATTGTTCGATGGGAATGATGTGGCAGTAAAGGGTAAGGTTTCAAATGAAGATGCCGACACAGCTGAGTGTAACATTGGCATGCAGGAGGAGCCTAAGTTTGTCAAATTATCAAGCAGCCTGACCAATGAACAAAGGGTGGAATATACTGATTTATTAAAGGAATTTGCTGATGTGTTTGCATGGGCCTATAAAGACCTCAAGACTTATGACACATCTGTCATTGAGCACAAGATCCCACTGAAAGAAGAGGCTAATCCATTCAGGTAGAAGTTGAGACAGATAAATCCCATGTTGTTTCCCATCATTGAGAGAGAAGTGAAGAAATTGTTAAATGCCCAAATCATTGTCCCTTTGAGATATTCCGAATGGGTGGCCAATTTGGTCCCAGTGAGAAAAAAAGTGGAGAAATCAGGCTCTGTGTTGATTTCAGGAACCTGAACAGGAGCTCAAAGAAAGACAGCTACCCCTTGCCCAACATGGAGAAAATACTGCAGAGGGTAACTGGTGCATCTAGGATATCCATGATTGATGGTTTTTTTGGCTATAATCAGATATCATTCATGCTTGAGGACAGAGAAAAAATGGCCTTCACCACTCCTTGGGGCGCATTCATGTATGCCAAAATGCCTTTTGGATTGATGAATGCAGGAGCAACATTTCAGCGAGCCATGGACATAGCCTTCATTGGGGAGAAATATAAGTTTGTGGTGATCTATCTGGATGACATAACAGTCTTCTCCAGGTCTGAAAAAGAGCACTACTATCATCTGAGAAAAGTTGTTTTGAAGTGTCGAAGGTTTGTCCTATCCTTAAACCCCAAGAAATCTTTGTTTTCTATGAAGGAGGGGAAGCTGCTAGGCCATATAGTATCAACAAAGGGAGTAAGAATTGATCCCAGTAGGGTAGAGGCAATTTAGACCCTGTCACTTCCTAGATCTAAGAAGGAAGTTCAGGCCTTTTTGGGGAAGATTAATTTTCTGAGGAGATTCATCTCAAATTTTGCTGAGTTGGTGAAACACATCACAACCATGCTTAGGAAGAGAAATGAAGTGAAATGGACCGCTGAACCCAGGGAATATTTTATCCAAATAAAAAGGGAATTGACTAAGGTGCCTTTGCTGATCAATCCTGACTATTCCAAAGACTTCTTAGTTTTTTCTTTCGCTTCTTTTAATACAATAGCAGCGGTCTTATTGCAGAAAAATGAGGAAGGGCGAGAGCAACCCATTGCCTTCTTTAGTAAAGCGTTAAGGGATGCATAAATCAGGTATGAAATCATGGAGAAACATGCCTATGCCTTAGTTAAATCTCTCAAATCTTTCAGAGTCTACGTCTTGCACTCAAAAGTGACCACATACGTTCCTCCAGCCTCTGTGAAGGACATCCTTGTACAGCCCGACATAGACAGGAGGAGGAGTAAGTGGATAGCCAAGATCCTAGAGTTTGACTTGGAAATAAGGCCTACCAAATTGATCAAAGGTCAAGGCTTAGCCAAGCTGTTGGCTGAAGAAAATTGCAAAGCCTTATGGGTAGATTTCATCAATGCATGTTCAGAAAATCAGCAGAATCAACTGTCTGATGTAGACCCTCAAACAGAACCCATGTTGGCTTGATGTCCTTGGTATAAGGATGTCATATATTTTCTGCAGGAGTTGCGACCTCTAGATGGCCTGCAAAGAAATAAGGAAAGAGCTCTGAAGCTCAAAGAAGTCATATACTACCTTGTCGATCAAATTTTATATTGGAAAGACCCCCTGGGGGTGCTTTTAAAATGCATGAATCCACAAGAGGCCGACAGGCTCATGGTTGAATTTCACAGTGGCCTATGCGGAGGGAACCATTTCTGGAAGACCACAGCTCACAAAATTCTCAGAGCTAGGTACTACTGGCCCACCTTGTTCACTGATGTCTGTAGATAAGTTAGAGCTTGTATCAAATGCCAAAGGTTTTCAGGAAAGAAACAGCTCAACTCACTACCACTAAAGCCTGTGGTAGTTTCAACACCTTTTCAACAGTGGGGGTTGGACTTCATTGGGGAGATTCATCCCCCTTCAAGTGGCCAACACAGATGGATCCTGACTGCGAAATACTATTTCACTAAGTGGATAGAAGCGACCCCCACCAGGAGTGCTTCTCACAAGGTGATTATCATCTTCCTAGAAGATATCATAGTTAGATTTGGCTGTCCCAACAAAATTGTCACTGATAATGTTTCTTCTTTCAAATCTGAGCCTCTGATTAAGTTCTGCGAACAGTTCAAAATTTCATTGATTCACTCCACCCCCTATTATCCTCAAGGAAATGGGCTGGCAAAATCTTCCAATAAAAGCCTAATCAAGCTCATCAAAAGATTGTTGGAGGACAATAAGAGGGCCTAGGATTCAAACTGAAATTCTCTCTATGGGTCGATCGAGTGACAACGAAAAAATACTTGGGCACCTCACCTTTTCAACTGGTTTATGGGATGGAGGTGGTTTTTCCCACTCAGCTCATCTTACCTGTGGCGAAGTTCTTTCAAGATTATGAAGGAGAGCTAGATCATATGGTCAGAAGGATTCATGAGATGGTGGAAGTACAACAGATCAGGGAACAGGTGATGGATGCAGCTCATAGTCGTCAGCAGAAGGTCAAATAGGCCTTTGACAGGAAGGTCAGGAAGAAGGAATTTGAAGTCGGGGATTTGGTGCTTGAGTGGGATGCACCTAGACAGGATAAGGGAAAACACAACAAGTTTGACGCCCTATGGATCGGTCCCTTCAGAATCTCTGAGGTTTTCTCAAATAACACATACAGGTTGCAGGATTTGGAGGGTGAGGAGGTTCTTAGAAGCCCAGTAAATGGGCATTTTTTGAAGGAATGTTTTGTTTGAGCCTTAGATGACTCCTTTGTTTGTAAATATTGTCCTCTTGGTTCTTTGTTTGTTTTTATTTTTTAGCTTGGTATATGACCCCATAGCCCAACAGCAAGGCACTGGAACTACAGATGAGTCCTTAGAGAATCACATGGATGACTCTATCCCCCTTGGAGCCTAATGTTAACATTAATTTTCGTCTTGGGCACAAGAGCATTCAGGGCTGCAAGTTACATGAGAGGTTCCCAAGCACAGCATGGAAAAATATTGTTTCAGGCTTCCAAGCAAGTAAGGGGGCGAAATTACATTGTCAACGGCCCAGATTCATCTATAGAAGCAGATCGTAGGGCGACAGAAATTAACGGTTAGCGGATTTGTGTTGGGATTAGCGCGATGGATAACGCCTATATTACATGCAAGATAGGTTATCAACCATCCATCCAAAGGACACGTGGCGCAAGATCTAGTCACGTCGGCATTTCGACATTTGGGAGTTCGAAGGGTGGTGGTTTCTTGTCACTATACATCTCGAAACCCCGAACCCCGAAACACCGAAAGCACCCAGAGTTGGGCCCACGGTCATGGCACTCGATCACAAGAGTCACAGACTTGGGAAAAGGGTGTTGGTGCACGCCATGTGATGGGACAGGCCCTAAGCCGCCGACGTCATATCAGCCATCCGATCCAATTGGGACAGGTGGCAGCCAAACGATGTTTCAGGGTTTGGGGTGTCGAGAGACAAGGAACCTCCCATCCACTAAGGTAGAAATCGCTGAGATGCGAAATACCGATAAGTGCCTTTGAATCTAAGCCCATGGTCCTAGCGCCCAGTCACATCAAGCGAGCCTGGTAATGGAGGTAGCCCTCTTCTAACGTCAAAGGCCATCTCGACTGTTCCTCTGAAGGACACATGGCACACATCCGTGCTTTCGCGGTTTGGTTAATCAGGATTTTTAGGAGGAAGTGCATCGTGAACTCCCGGTGCCAGAAATCCCGAAGGGATCGGGACCGTTCATCTGAGGACATGCAATGCAATATCTGAGCCACGAGTGGGGTCCCCCTGCCTGTCATATCGCTTCCACATCGTTCCCTCCTCGGTGCATCATCCTCTCGCCTCCCTCTAGGTGTCTCTCCCCCCCCAGTCATCTCCACCTCAACACCTTCCACCATTCGCACGTACCCCTATGCTCCACGTCGCCTCCACCTGTGTCCTTTTTAGACCGCGTGGCATCCCTCAGCCGATGTCACAGTTCCTGCCACCCCGTTCGAAGTGTACACACCTTCACCCCCTTGTCGCACCCTCGTCCACATCCGCCATAGGGGTTCCCGCGTAGCAGTCCAACCGTTCAACTGATCTAGGTGGCACCAAGAGGAGACCTCCACGTCCCAGGAGGCAGAGTTGACTAAGACTGTTCCTGATCCCTAGATAGCAGTTATTGCAGTTGTTGGAGGTGGTTAAACATCGTCTCCGCTATAAATGGAAAGACCAAAAGAGGACTAAAAGCATGTTGATTCACCTGCAGGACAGTCAGGGGTCCGATTGCGTCTGCCAAAAGGCATTTTGTTGGAGTATATGAAGGCGTTTTCACCATTTTTTGTAATCCATCAATGGTAGAGGGAAGCTCCCGATTGTAAAGTTTTAATAGACATTCTAGTTCTCTAGTTATGCATCTGTATGTAAGATTTCTTGTTTAATGACAGACAGTTTTCTTACCCCATCTAGTTCTCATCTCATACTGAGGGAGTTCATGATTGACCGATTCACATGAATTATTGCAATTATGTTACAATAAAGGATTTATTGTTGCATTGTTGTATTCTCTAGTTTTCTTCATTTGAATGTAAGAAGATCTTGCGTTTAGATGTTTTCTCCTACAGTCTGTTAGAAACCTGATGTTTAAGACATACCTTTTCATTTCTCTTATACAAGTCTTCCCCCTATTCTCCCTTATTACAACTCACTGTCTGAAATTTATCTAAGACCTCACTTGCCCATGCATGCCTGGCCTAGTTTCGTAGTTAGAACAATATTGTTTTGAGTTAACTTCCATTCAATCACCCCCTTTTTATAAACAAATCGTGACATAAATTGATGGTCGTCGGGCTCTGCTCCTATTGCAATACAAGAGTGACTTCTGACGCTAACACCACCAACCTAAGAGAGGGTTAGGGGGTTGTGTGTGTCACATAACCTATACTAAATTCCAGGAAAATTGAGGCCTAGAGGAGACCCATATTGATGAATAAAAGAGATTATCCATGGTTAATTCCTACTCATAAGTCAACAAATACCAAATCATATAGGTGTTAAAGTGACTGAGAAAAAATTGTGGGAATTCATAAGAAAACAAGCGCACTTTAATGTGTATTGGAAAAATGGATTCTTGGTGAAGTATCAAAGCTCAAAATGCCAAGGGGATGAAATACTAGAGTGAGGGACTAGAGTTACCTCTCCTGCCAAGTCAAGTGTGGGGACTTGATGGTAAGTGTGAAATTGCCAATCTATTTTTGAGTTGCATAGAGTAGAATGTTTCAATATATGGTATTAATAATATTCCACATGCAGTGTGTAGATTTTATGCTAGTGAGGCCGATAGGACAGACTGTCCATGGAATTAGAGGAGAGTCTTCCCAAATTGGACCATAGGGGCCTAGGCATAGAGTGGATAGTATCAAATCTAAAATTGGCCAAAGGGGCCATCATGTCGCCAAGTATGAGATCCCCTCCCAATTGGATGATGATGGGGGGAAATGATCATCTATGGGTATGTGGGAATGATTCCCCCTATTGTGTGTATATGTGTCATGCGAGGATCATTCCCTAGATGATGGACATACACATATGCATTATGGATGTAGTTTTGAAAATGAAAATGTGGATTTTCAATCGGTTATTTACATATGAGTTAAAGGGAATCAACTTCTATGTTTGCAAATAGGTTAGAATGCTACCATACCAAGGATCATATGCGCATATGGTGAACACATGATTATATCATCCCAAGGGAAATCTAGCGTGGTAAGGGACTCCAATATGTCTTCATTGGAATGAAAGAATAGGATGTGAGAACCAACACTACTAGATGAGGTGGTGGAAGATGGGGTAGTGAACCCATTATTAATGTCATGGGAATGAGAGGTATGGTTCACATATGAAACATATACTGAAGTAGAATGACTATTAGTGGATGAAGGCTCCACTGATGTTGAGATCAAATCGACATGAGGCATACAAGGGATTTTATGATGCATGTTCGTAGAAAATGTAGCATTTTTTGATAATCTTGATCCAATGGAAGTTGAAAGATATAATATTTGCATGGAGTTCTCATCGGTTTTCACATCAAGGGGGGAAATTTCAATGATGGGTTTACTATTGGATTCGAAAATTATTTCTCACATGAGGGAAAGGTCCTCTACTATTGGGGTTTGGTGTTCTTGAGAAGCGGAATACAACTGATGAAAAATCTCAAGGGCATTACGAAATTGGGGTATTTTAGGAAAATGATGAGAATAATGGTTGTATGTATTGCACAAAGCACAAGGGAGATTCATGTGAAAAGAATTGATACGCTTAGATGATGATTCGAGAAGGGTAACTTGCACAACATGTGTGGAAGGACTTGGTTCCAAATCGTTCATGTTAATAATTTCTTTGATTTCAAGTAGCCTATGAAATTTATTTCTAGCATGGCCAGGGATGTCACATAAAGCGCATGGAGGTATGGATATAGGTGTTGGGTTAAGGGTGGTCATGGATTTTCTAGGGTTATATGCGCCCCCTTTAGTTTTGGATTTCCCCCCTTTGTCAATTCCTTTCCCTGTTTGTGTAGGGTTATGCTAGGATTTCGTAGGTGCCTTAGGAGCTATAGGAGTAGTTGGTATCGACTAAACACATGTTAAGGCCAAATAATAAATCATCTCAAAGGGTGGAGGAGAAGTAGGAGGAGGATTCAAGTACCATATTGAGATCCCTAATGTGAGGTTAGGAAAATTCAACATGGCCATTATAGGGGTACTTACTATTCCCAAAGGTGGAAATAAGAAAGGGACCTAACTAAAGGGGTAATTATGAAGATGATTCTTTGCTAGTGGGGGTATTGAAGATACAAGAGTTGAGGGCTTAGAAAATGGATACGAAGTTGGACTTGATGGCTTATGGGATGATGAAACCATACACACATTGGATGAAATTGATTGAGTAAATATAGGTGGAGGACCATAATATGCATCAAGTAATGTTGAATATTTATAGACTCTGGGGCTGATATCAGAAAGAGAAGTGATTGATTGGATTCGATCCAAGGAAGAGACAAATTTGTCTATGTTGAGTTGAGTCTTAGATCTTGGTAATTCAGTTGATCAATGGTGACAATTTTCCCTTTATGGGGGAAACGTATTTCACAGAAAACTGAAGAGGCAAATTATTTCATAGCATACATAAAACTATGACCTAATATGATGTTATTGTCCAATGAAACATCTATAACCTGAACATCAATAAGCACTTTGTTACCTGTTAACCCTTCTAGATGAGAAGGCCTACCATCATACGGATGAAGGGAAATGGTAGATGGAACAAGCTCAAGTGGATCTAACTGCTTCTAGACTTGGTCCAACATGAAGTATGTATATGCAAATTCATCAATGTCAAACAAAATTAGCCTATCATTGAAAGGATCAACAACACCGAAACAAGATAGTAAATCCTTCCTTTGTGAAGGACACATCCGGAGGACTTTGAGGGATGACATCACTACAAGAGACTGAGCTAACTCATCTACTATTGTATAGTTATGGGACTTCCATGCATGATATTTGGGGGAATTCCACCTTAATGGAACCTTAGATACGTTAGGAGGTAGGTACACACTTGTGTGAGGAATCTATAAAGGTCCATTAGTGGATGGATGGGGATAAGTAGAATCGGTAGGTTGTGCTTCGGGAGGCATACCATACTCACGAGATTGGGTGGTCAAGTCAACATTGGATGAAACTATAATATCCCCAGGTTGAACCCCAAGTTGTAATTGTACATATGTTTTATAGGCTAGTGAGCCATGATGTTATGCGCCAAAGTGCCTATGTATATATGTTTTAGGCTAGATTTCCTGTGTGATATTAGACCAAAGATTCTGTATGATGAAATCCTAGGCGAGCCTAGCATCATAAATTGTAATCACACTCATATTATTAATAAAATAAATTACTATTGCATACCAAGTTAGACAAAAGAGTATGCAGGGATAAGACTCGATGAGAGGGAAAGGGGGCTAAGCCAAGGGAATATTATAATATATTCTTAAACTCATAAGTCTTATGATATGATTTTATCATAATTTACTAAGGGAGGAGAATGAATTTCCAAGTGGGGGAAAGTAGTTCCCTAAGTGCCATGTGTCAATATGGGCACATGCATATGTAAAGGGGGAATTTAGTGTAATTTTATCATTCCTTCCATCATTCTTATGATTTCCTAGAGAGTGTGAGTTGTGGAGGTGTTGTTGTTCTATTACCTTATGTAACCTTGTAAATAATTGGGGATTTGGGTTTGAATAAGTAGGTTTTCAGGCCTGTGGAGAAAACTCTTTGGGTGAGAGAATTATTGGGAATAAGTTTCCTTGTGTGTTGGCCTAGTGAGTGCCATAACTCTTTGAGAGAATCCTTATGTTCCAAGTTCCATAGTGTTCTAAGGATTTCTAGTCGACATGTTGCTGAATCCCTGGAAGGAAAGTGGGACATTTGAAGGATCTTGGAGCAGTGAAGGGGTACACTTCCTGCTAGCAGGAAAATCCCCCCTTTAAATACACGAGGGTTTAAGATGTAGACAGGGTGAATGACCATCTAAAAGTCAATATATTTTCTACTCTACCCCAAAAATACCAAAGAAAATGAAAAGAAAGAAATAAGAGATAAGATCGGTAACTGTACCTTTTATCCCATGTCTGGTGATGATCTCCTCAAGCTTTGTAGTTCCAATGACTGCATGTCTCCTCCCAAGGCTGACCTACATCCAAAACTAGGAAAACAAGGACTAAAAGCATGATATTCTATTCATGAGTTAGGGTTAGATATCAAATGATAAGTATAAATCCAAGAAGGTACAAAAAACATGATCATTTGGGACATGGAAAATAGATTCTTTTATTCATCAAAAAAGGACTGAAACTTACAATTTGTGTCGGCCACCATTCCGCGAACTTGGTCTGGGATCCTCTTTACAATTCTCCAAGTGAACCTTCAATAGAAATCTTCTCTTAATCTTTTGATCTCCTCAAGGGAAGGGAATAAATTGAATGGAAGAAGAAGGGGTTGAAGAGGGAATGATGAGGCAATATCTCACAAAAGGTAGCAAATTATTGGGCAAGGAAGGGAAGTGAAATTGGGCAGAGTTTCACTGTTCTTATGATTGGATGTGAAATGATACCCCAACACCTCCTTTTATATGAAAAAATGATGGTTATTCGGTTGGGTGATGGGCTATAACAGGTGAATTGGTTGGGAAACCTCCAATAGCCCGTGAATTTCACCGAATTCTTTACAAATTTTTAATTTTTGAAACTTTTGCAAGCATACACGAGCTATTTATTGTGAAACAAGCATATATACATGGGTTGTATAGAATGAAGCAAGCGTATGTATGCGGGATGTAGTGGTGCAGGGCGTGTACATGCTCTAAAAAATGTTTTTTTAAGAAGATCTCCTCAACAATTCTTTGTAAAAATATGCAAGTAAGAGGGCCAAGGCCATGTATGCATGGATAGGGAATTTTAGGGATATAATACTTCCTTGGGTGGGATAGGCTATGGGGAATGAGAGGCTATGAAGGGGAGTTGTTGCTAGAGTTGGTGCCATTGGCCTTGTCCTATTTTTTCTGAGTGTTGTATGACCTTAGTGGGACTAGTGGGAGTAAATTTTCCCTAGTGGAGTCATAGCCGCAAATCATGGGTGTTCTGCTAATGAGCGTGAATGAACAACCAAGTCTATGGTTGGTAGGAACGTCTGAGGTTTGCAACCAGTTGGTGATTTTCATTAAAAGATAAGTGTTCTTTTATTTGTTTATGATGTTTATTTTGCAGTTAATTATGTTAAATCTATTACAGTATAATTGTTATAAATATGCATGGAATATATATTGTTAGGACTACTACAAGGAGAATACCTTCTTACAAAGTTTTTTACGGAACCTCCCCGAAAAAATTATCCCTTAGTTGTTTATAGTAGAGGTTGTTAGTGGAGGCGGGCAACCAAAGGCTTTTGTGGAGCATTTTTTTTTGGTGCACCTTTCAGGATTATACACACCGATGTTAAAATGTTCAAACACACAATCACTTTTCATAGAGTAGGTTGTTAGCAGACATGAGTGGTTAGAAGTTTCTGTGAACATTTTTTGTCGGTGCGCCTATACGTTACATTGTCCCTAGTACTCAACTAAAACATAATGCACTGATGCATATATGTTCAAATGCATCGTCATAAGTTATAAAAAATAACAAGCATTGATCAAAGTGCACTAGTACCATTGAATCTTATGTACCGATGGATACACAATGTCTGATGGTGCATCGTAGTAAGGGTAAATAAAAATAAATTAATAGACCAATTTTCATTGTGACACCTCATCCAATGCTTCCAATCTCTTAAGAAAGCACCGATGCTTACTATGTTTTCAAAGATGCCCTATTTTTGGTGCTTCTTAGTGATTTGGATAACTCCACCGATCGATATTCCACACATTTCCATTTTTTGGAAATTACCATGAATTTTCATTTCCTCTTAACGATGGAACCATGCCTACTCGGAACATAAGATTCTAGGTAATTTGTTTATTAACTTCCCATTTCCATTTTCATGAGTTTAAAATTTTAATTTAGCTTGAAATTTGGGCCTTTTTTCATTTTTTTCATCTCAACGTGGTGCATGATTTCAATTTGGCTCGCCCCAGTGGGGTGTGTCCCGTGATAAATTCATAGTAAGCATCATTGTTGATGTGTCCAAGTTTTACATTAAGCTGTGCTTCCACTTAAACGACTTGAATTTGATGAGTTATAAAAGACAATACCCGGTAAATAACGTGTTGATGCTTTTCGAACTTTGAAGCACTGGTGCATTCCATTTAACCAAGAACGCCATTAAAAATGACACATGAAATATAACTAAGTGGTGCAATCAGATTAAATAAGTGCACTGACGCAATTAATATATCCCCACAGAAACATATATTGATCTATTTGGCATTATGGAGGATTTCCTTTCACGCCTTGTGTCTGATGCTCTACTTTTCACAACACCCCATTAAACAAAATGATGGTGCTTCAATAGCATGATCGCACTAGTGTGTTCCTAGTAAAAAATCACATCGCTTAATTTACAATGAATCAATATAACAGAGCAGTGCCCATACTGACATAAATCACACCAGTACATTATACTATACGAGGCGCTGATAAACATCAATTTGGTGCTCTGGAAACGATAATGCACTAGTACTGTCAGTTAGAAAAATCACACCGTCGTTATAACATTTCATAAAAAATGGGTCAACAATGTGTTTATGTTAACCAAACACACTGTTGCACTATGACATTTCAGTGGATGCCATAAATGATGCTCTCAACAACATAACGCACCATTAAACAAAATGTTGATGCTCCAATAACATAGTATAATTGATGTGTTTATAGTAACACATCACACCACGTAAGTTGATACAAAACATTTTCACTTGTTGGTGCACCTAGATCCAAACAACGTACCAGTAATGTAAAGAGCACGACACTGTTCCAATTTTTCACAAATTATCAGTGCAATGCATATTATGGTAAGCATTGATAAGATGCTAGGAAGTGCGCCAATTGAGATAAACACACCAATGCATTCTATTAATCGAAGTGACCACCATTTTTTGAAACAAAAATTTTCCTACGTTGCGTCAGATAACTAAAACACACCAGTGATGTGTACTACAACACATCGATCAAAATAAATAATAATTACCATATTGGTTCATTTTATGGGATGTCTCATTCCCAATGCGTTATAATACAAACACATCGGTATTGGCGCATACAAAGATGAAATGGAGCATCAATGCATTACGTTAAAAATTATGATTCTAGTGCATCTTTTAAAACACGCTTGTTAACAGTGCATTAAGAAAAGACAATGCACTAGTTAAAAGCATCCGATGCTCTAAACAATAGAGTGTTGGTGCATTTAATATAACCAAGCACATTTCTTGGTTTAACATTGACAAAATCTACTATAGAGGTGCATTTTGTAGAACCAATTGCCCCGCGTTACACGCTTCATATGTGAAACGACAACATAGGTCATTTTGTGTGAAAACCCTTAACCATTGCACTATATATCACAACACACTGCTATAAACATTGATGCTTGAATAACAATAAAGAATTTGTGAGTTATATTTAACACACCTTTGTTTGGTGCCTTATTTCTAATATAGAAAATTGGACACAATGAGTATGTTTTTGTTAATAGCACTGATTAAATTTTCTCTTTTTTTGTTGTAAACATAAACTAATTTCAGTTTTTGATAAATACAAATTAGTTATATATGTTTGTGTTTTATATTTTAAATTCCTTTTATCTATATATATGTTCCTAAAAAGTTTTTTATGTGAATCATATATGTTGACGACTCTGAGTGTAGTAACAATAATAACAACTAGAAGAAAAACAATTTAATTCACAAACTACATATGAAAACCTCCACAATTAAATTTTGTGGAGTTTTTGCTTTATGGAGGAAAAAACATTGGTCACTCTTTGGTTCCTCTCATAATTTAGTGAATGGACTCAATCCTCTACCACTTCCTCAGTTCTCTACCACACATCTCCTCCTCTATGGGCCACTTGAATTTCTCCAAGATACCATCCTTATCATTCCCGTAGCCATAATATGAACTCACATCAATTTGCTTGTATATCGCATACCTACACCTCCTCTTTTTCGCATTGAGGGATATTATCAAATAGTTCTTTGAGGATGGGGAGGAATTTTGTAGCCTTGAAATATCTGTAACTGGGGCCCTTTCTTGTGGAACTAGGCACATCAACTTTGTTCCCTTACAAGTCCATCATCTTCACCCCTACTTTGGCATAATTAGGACTGCCAAGATCTGTGACCAGAGCTTCTCAGTTCCCATTTTCCATGTTCAATAAGAAAGGACTCTATTGGATGTCTTAATTATAACATTGTGTCAATATCAAGAATTATCTAAGCTCCATATTGTATATTTAATAGATGTTAAGAAGCACATTTGGAAAAAAAATCGATGATCCATAAGCTTTGTCAGCATGCCTTATCATTAAATATTAATCATTTCCATGGCCTTGACCTACTCCTCCATGATATCCTCACCCATGTACTTACTTATAAGAAGCTCATCATGTTTCTTCTTCTCCATAATCATGTGCTTGATCACTTTCTCATCCAGAAGGGGAACATGGGAAACAAATTCTCGCTCTCTTTGTTGTTGGTTTCCCTTGTCCTACTCTCCCATTTATTCCACCACATCCTCATCTTCCTCGAATAGGAACAGATTAATGGAAATGACATCCATGCTCTTGATCATCAACCTGGCCTACCTCTATATAGACTTGATCCTCTGCCACTCCCTCAGTGCTCTGGCCCACATCTCCTCCTCTGCAGGCCACTCAAATTTTTCCAAGATATCATTCTCGTCATCCATATCACCATAAGAATTGGCATAAATTCATCTTGTGGGGCTTATTGAATAGATCTTTGACGTTGTGGAGGAATTTCCCAGTGGCACTTGTACAATTAGTTGTTGGAATATTGTAACATGCCATCTTCCAACAATCAATTGTACAAGTGTGGTTGGAAAATTCCTCTGTGACAACAAAGAGATATTCAATAATCCCCTCGAGGCAAAGATAATTAGGTCTAGGTATGTGATTTACAAGCGAATTGATGCCAATTATTATGGAGACAGGGATGATGAGAATGGTATCTTGGAGAAAGTCGAGCGGCCTGCAGAGGAGGAGATGCAGGCTAGAGTGATGAGGGAGTTGCAGAGGGTCGAGTCTATCTAGAGGGAGTCCAGCTTGATGATCAAGAGTGATGAGGTTGTTTCCATTAAGTTGGTCCTATTCAAGGAAGGTGAAGATGTGGGAGAAGAACTGGGTGAGAAAGACAAGGGAAACCGGTAGTAGAGAGAGCGAGAGTTTTTTATCCATGTGCCCCTTCTGGATGAGAAAATGATTGAGTGCATGGTGATGGAGAAGAAGAAACATGATGAGCTTCTTAGTAAGTACATGGGTGAGGATCTCATGGAGGAGAAGGTTGATGCTAAGGAAATTCTTAATATTTAGTGATAAGGAATGCTAACAAAGATTATGGATCATTAATTATTTTTCCAAATGTGCTTCTTAACTTCTATTAAATATACAATATGGAGATTAGGTCATATTTTATATTGACACAGTGTTATAATTAAGACATCCACCAGGGGTCCTTTCTTGTTGAACAGGGAAAAGGGGCACTGGGAAGCTCCGATCATAGAGCCTGGTATTACTAATTATGCCAAAGTAGGGGCCAAGATGACAAACTTGGAAGGAACAAAGTTGATGTGCCTAGTTCCATAGGAAAGGGACTTGGTTATAGATAATTTGGGGCTACAAAATTCCTCCCCATCATCAAAGAGATATTCGATAAGAACCCTTGAAGCAAAAAAGAGGAGGTGTATGTATGTGATCTACAAGAGAATTGATGTTTGTTCGTATTATGGCTACATGAATGAAAAAGACGATATCTTGGAGAAAGTTGAGTGGCCCATGAAGGAGGAGATGCAAGGAAGATCACTGAGGAAGTGGTAGAAGATCGAATCCATGCACTAAGTTGTGAGAGTCACTGTAGAGTGATTTCCTCCACAAAGAACAACCTCAACAAAACTTTAATTGTGAAATTTTGCATATGTACTTTGTCAATTAAATTGTTTCTTGATGCATTTCCACACACACACACATGCAAAGAATATAACACATACCCAACATTCTCCCACTTGTTGTTTTCTTTGCATCCAGGGCTCTAGGGGTTTATATAGTCAACAATCCAGGGTAGCAATGCCCATTGTTACTCTACATCGGGAGAACTTTTCCATGCTCACAGACTTTGTCAATGAATCTGCAACATTCTTCAAAGTGTCAAACTTTTCCAGCAACACCTTCTTTTCCTCAACCATATCTCTCACAAAGTGATACTGAACATCAATATTCTTTGTCTTCGAATGATAAGCTGGGTTCTTTTCCAAGAAGATTGCACTCTGACTATCACAATCTAATCTCACTGCTTGTTGTACCAACCCAATACCTGAACACAATCTTTGTAACCATACTACTTCCTTGCTTGCATGATTGGTTGCCATGTATACAGCTTATGTAGTTGAGAGTGCCACTACAGCCTATATTTTTCTCATCCAACTGATTTCTCTTCCAAATAGGTTAAACACATAACCACTTGTAGATCTTCTGCGATCCAGATCTCCAGCCTAGTCTGCATCAACAAATCCATGTATGTCCACCACTATGTCCAATCCTGGTCTTCCTTGGTAGCATAATCCATAACTGGTAGTTCCACGAAGATACCTGAAGACCCTCTTTACTGTTGTCCAATGCTCCTTCCCTGGTTTTGACATATACCTACTCAAAACTCCCACTGCATGTGCAATGTTTGGTCTAGTACAGACCATTGCATACATCAAACTGCCAACTACACTGGCATACAGAACATGGGACATGTCCTCTTCTTCTTCCTGTGTCTTGGGACACTGATCTGCAGATAAATTTACACCTATAGGAATAGGAAACTTGACCGATTTACTTCCATGCATATTAAACCTCTGCAATATCGTCTCAACATATTTTCTCTAATTCAACCATAGTTTCATGTTTGCATGATCTCTTTTAATCTCCATTCCCAGAATGAAGTTAGCAACACCGAGATCCTTCATGTCAAATTTGGAGGATAACTGCGATTTCACCTCCTTGATAACATCCATGTTATTTCCTACCAACAACATGTCATCAACATACAACACTACATAAACGAAGTGATTACCAATTTTCTTGGAATATACACAGTGATCATCCCTTCTTCTTACAAATCTCAATCCAAGGATGTATGTGTCAAAATTTTGGTACCACATCCTAGGCGATTGCTTCAGACCATATAGTGACTTCTTTAGCTTACAGACCAACTCTTTCTTTCCCTTCACTACAAATCCTTCTGGCTGCTTCATGTAGATTTCTTCTTCCAGATCCCCATGTAGGAATGTTGTCTTCACATCCATCTGTTC